>JAIUZE010027803.1:0-18966 GCA_022085475.1 Heliosperma pusillum | reverse complement strand
TTATGATCTTATCATTATTTATCGAATTGCCTATCTATTCTTATCGTATCTCACATGTATATCTATATATGCATGATTTTATTTTTTGTATTTCCTTATATGTACGTTTAATGTGATATGGCTGGGAGAACCCGGAGTTACTCCCCACTGACTGTGGCGTTCATGTTTTTCATGAATGAACAGGTTGCTTGCATTGGATGGCTTTTTGCTTTGATATTTTGGGGTTCGGGTGTGAGCTAGCGGGCGTTGTCCCTGGAAGTTTCACCTCTAGACGATTTTAGCTAGTTTTGCTAAACACTTGTTCTTTGCTAACATTTTAAGAGACCCCGTCTCTTTGTTGTATTTTCCGCATTTAGTTGTAATATTTTGACACTCCTCGTCTTATTTAACTTGCTTGTATAAAAGTTTTTAAAACTACCTATTTCCGCATTATAATTCACATGCTTGTTTGTTTTATTTTTCCGCATTCGCGAGGGTTGTCACACCAAGTGGAAAAAATGATTTTGACAAGACACTCGGACACAGTTTCCACTCATTTTGCGCTACTTTAGGCCACCTTTGAAAATGCTTTACAGTTTTGAAAGGATTTTGGTTTTGAAAGTTTTGTAACGGTTTATTTACAAATATGGTGATCACGTAAGGGTTATACATATTTAAACAAGCAAAATAACAGCATGCTGAGTGCATTTAAAAGGGTTTTGGCTTAGAATGTGGGTTGTCATACCATGAAATCAAACCAAGGGTGTGTGGAGAGGTTCGCACCAAACATGAATTGTCGGTTATATGCATGCAATACAATATCCACGTTTTAATCCTAACATGTGAACTTAGACTATGTCGGTTGAACATGTAATTTAGCATTTAATTATGTCGAAGTAGGATTTAGATTGAATTGCTTGTGAGAAGACAAGTAATAAAATCATACAATGATAAAATACAACTATAAAAGAAATATTACAATTAATTACAACGATTATGGGATCTTTGTCGGAAGTATGTTTGAAAGATTAATTGAAACAAATTAAAGAATTAATGAAACTAAACGAAATCAGATTAGCAGTGATAATACGAATATTAGCTAGTTAATTACCTAATTAAACTACGTCAAAGCGAACTAGGAAGTTAAGAGAAAAAAACTAGCCCGGAACAGGCGCAGCAGGACATGTGTCCTCTGGAAGAGGCACAACACTCTGTGCGTCTGTTCTTGACTTGGATTCTGGTTGGGAAGCCAGAATCGCAGTCAATTAGTGTTCGTTGGTGATTTACGGTTTATTAACGATCTATAAGTCGAATTTAAGTGGTTTAAGTCATATTAATTATATAAAAGACGAATCTAGCTATTTGATATGAATATATCTAACCTCTAAGGACAAAATTTATAGGTGACAAAAAACCCACTAATATGGACTATTACGTATTTAAGCCAAAGCAAACTATATCTAAATATAAATTTTTAGTAAAAGACAATTTATAAGAAATAATGAAAACTAACAAAGGTTTTGAAAAGGGTTTTGACATGCTTCCGACATGAATCTTACATTAATTAAAATAAAGTACAATAAAAAAAAATATGGGTTTAAACACCCTCAGACTTACAAGTTGACGAAACGAGATATGAACTAAAGTTATCGATTTAGTGACAGCTCGACTCGAATGTAAAGAAAGTGACCTTGCAAGAGGAACAATCGATTAATTAAGATTGATTAAAAATGATTATTGTTGAGTTCGTCAAATTGGTAGGTCAATGCAATAATGTGACAGGTACCCTGAAGGATCTGAGCTTACGTGGTCGAATTATTAAGCACGTAGTTGTCAAAATGCTTAGAGCAAGATCTAGAATGCAAAGAGAGAGAAAGAAGGGGCGGAATACTCGTGTGCCTTGAAAGTGTGCATGAACCTCTCCTGATATAGGGAGAGATTTGAAGAGTTATGGAATAACACGAACCTGGAAAGAAATCTAGAAAATATTCCGAAAACAGGTACAACGAGCTGGGGAAGAGGTGATGCGCAGTTTGTCGTCGGGACTGCTATCAAACAATATTTATAAGCCAACAATACTAGCTAATGAAGCTAGTGGTAAATCGGGTGTCGAATTCACAGGGAGGACTATTGTTTAAACGGATGTAGGGTGTCTAGTGTTCAATTCTATGGTGTTAACAGTTTTGAGGGGTTGAGTTTAGAGAGAAACAAAATCTAAATGATAAACAAAAGACCAAAGCTTAATAACCAACAAATGCTTAATGAAAGGAAATGTAAAATCAATAGAGAAAGAAACTAGGGTGTGTCGGGACTGTCGATATTGAGTCGGAAAATGGATGTCAAGGTAATGCATCGGTCTCGGGTGGTAACTATATTACTTTGTAGGTCTCAACAGTCACCGCCTATTTGAGATTGACAGCCTGTGCTCTAATTACTTGGTCGGTCTCATAGGGTTGTGCTCCGGCGTAGGGTAGAGAGCGGCCGCTAACTAACTTACGTGATTAAACAATCAAAGAGGCGAGCCAAAACAGTTTAATTAACAAGTCATTGCCCTAATCAATATCGAGTCGTCCCTACCCTAGTATGGAATTTAGCTACTCATAGGTGAAATAGATCTAAGCATATGAACTACTGTATTAGCATAAGACATCATAGCAAAGCGATGTGGAAACAATAAACAAACGAAATAACTAAATGCGAAACAAAGGAACCTGAATTAGGGCAAAAACAAGGAGGATGCCGATCGGTATAAGGCTATGCCGATCGGTATAGTGTTGTAAACGGACGAAAACTTAAAACTAATCGACTAAAATGTAAAACAATAATCTAAAATGGTGTTTTAGAGCGGAAACTCGATCCGTGACAAGGGATCTTACGTCTAGGGAGAGATACCTTCTCACTCTCTTCACTTCTCCTTCATATAGAGCTAGGTTTTCTCTTTTGGGCTTCGATGTTTCTTCTGAGTGACTTGGGCTTCGGAAAGCTTCGGTCCCGTTGCTCAATAGCTTGCCCAGTAGATTAGAGAGGTAGAAAACGAAAGTGGGCTCGTCCTGGCCGATCGGTGTCCTGGCCGATCGATCGGTGTGGGCTAGTTCTTGGGTTTTGTTTGCTTGCTGAGCTTCCGAAATGAGTTGTTCTGTTCATTGAAAGGCTGGTCTATAGTCCTTTGTCCTTTGCATGTCCAAATATGCTCCCGATCGCACCTAGAATGTGTCTAACCTGCAAATAGGAGACTAAACAGACCAAAGTAGCAAATACGGGGCATATGACATGAAATCGGCTCAAATGAGCTATAAGTAAGACTGAAATGGGGGCGAATAAGTGTGTAAATGTGCATATAAAATATGCACATCAAGAGGTACAGCAGGAACTGCGACTCTTGGAAGAGGCGCAGCACCCGCTGCGTAATTTCCTAAGTAGTTGCCTCCTTTGAAAGAAAGATTTCCGCGTTTCTTTATGGGAATTGCAGTAGATTTCAAATTTTTTTCTAAATAAAATATAAATATATTTTACGAAGAAAGATTAGTTTTTAAACATTAAAATATCTGGAATATTCTCGAGCGTTCAGACACGGTTTTAAAAGACGGTTATTAGAAAATGAAGCGGTTTTTGACATGGACTCCAAAATGACGCTAATGACTGTCAAACTGACCGTAAGGTATGTACACGATGACCAAGGGGTAGACACAACTGTTTCAGCTATCACTTGACGATAAACTTACGAATTGTTATAAATCGCTTGGCATACCAAACATGCAGCCCAATCATCAGTGGTTGTTGGCAGAAGGTGAAGATTCGAGGTATCTACAGAGGCCCCACTTTGACTGAGGCTTGGACAAGGCAAAATTCAAAGTAAAGCCATCAGGTCAGAAGAAGATTACAACCTGACGACTATGGCGACGCGAGGCGGTTCAAGAGGTCTGAATCAAGGACCTGTCGTCGGGAACATTTTAAAGTCTGTCGACTATCGGGTAGGGTCGTTTAAAGTCCATTAGACTGCGTACTAAAGCTCGCCAGCCATAAGAAGGAATCATACCTGAGAATCTTCTTACATGGTTGCGATGTGAGGCTCGCCAGCCGTTGTATAGGGTGCCTAGTGAAGCTCGTCAGCCGTTGAAAGGGCGCCTGATGAAGCTTATCAGCTGTTGAATAAGCGCGTGATGAAGGTTTCTAACCGCTGGGGATAAGGTGCGTAATGAGGCTCGCCAGCCGCTGAGAATCAGCATGCCTATGTCTTTAGTTGAACTCTCGTTGGGGAAACGGCGCGGAGTGAAGCTCGCCAGCTACTGAAAGAGGTGCGTAGTGAGGCTCGCCAGCCGCTGTAAAGGCTTATGTTTGTGAGAATCTTCCTTTTGTGAGAATATTCCTGCGTCTGTCTTTAAGCGAACTGTCGCTGGAATAGAGCGTACGTGAGAATCTTCTTGTGTTTGTCTTCAGCATACTCTTGATGGGGAAATGCATGTTGAAGTAGAACTCTGTTAAGGAACGGGTGTAAGTGATAAGGCTCGCCAGCCATTGAGTGGGCGCGTGATGAAGCTCGCCAGCCGTTGTATGTGAGAATCTTCCCGTTGTTGAAGGGGCATGTTGTGAGAATCTTCATGCGCCTGTCTTCAGGCGGACTCTTGCTGGAGAAAGATTGATATTGAAAAGGATTTGGCCCACAAGCAACAAATTTATAATAACCAAATTCCTAAGTAGAGCATTGCTGGGGGTTTCTCAAAACCGCTTGAAAATTTGCTTGGCATTGTTTGAATTCGCCGAGCATTGCTTGGCGTTGCTAAAACCGCTAGGGATTGCTTGACATTGTTAAAATCGCTTGATTGCTTGAAATGCTAAAATCGCTGAGTGTTGCTTACTCGCTTGTGGCGAACAACATCCTGATGATGCAAGGTGGGCTTGTTGATTATATGTCCGAAGATAGGAGGTCTCATGTTGAGATGATAAGCGCGGCATGAGCTGCGATTCTTGAGGGGAGGGCTTCCTGGACTGATTGCGGTAATCATTTGCTTGTTTCTTGTTGTTTGAATTGATCTGAGAAGTGACGGATCGTCAATTGATGAGTCATTTGATCTTTCTAGGAGATCGAGGTGGCAGGCGTCGAGCCCCCAGCTTTTCTTGAGGTGCTGGAGTATAAATTTTCAGTTTTGGCTATTGCATAGGAATGCACTTGGCTATTGCATAGGAATGCACTTGGTTGTATTTGATGGCTTAAGTTTTTCTGTTGCCGAATGTCTCTATCCTTGCAAGTTAGTCTAATAAAAGAGGTTTGGTAGACGACGGTTTTGCCGTCACGCTGCCGAAAATCACATCACATAGAAATCACACAAATTACAAGTTTGCACGTTGGTGGTCTAAACTGACACAAAACGAAAGATTGCATTGAAAGACACGGTTTTGAAAATGTGGAAAGAAAGAGGACTTAAATGAGTCCTCTGAATAAGTGTGCTCATTTTGCGGCAATGTCGAGTTGTGTCTAGGACACGAAGAAGATTAGGTCATCCAAGGTTGATATCATTGTCTAAGTTGTCTTGGCACATGCTCATGCTCGCTAAGGTGACAAGCTAAGGATTTAGATGACATGGGGATATCCAGATGTCAAAATGCAAGAGCATAGTGAAGTTCAATCTTAACTTTCTAGGGGCCGATTTTACTTCGTATCGCACGAGCGACACGTGGGCTACGCGAGGTGCAGTACTTTGTTTGTTCTTGAGATTTTAGATGAGTTCTGCCCTTTTTATGGTAACAAGCTCTGGGAATTACGCAAAACTATTGTTATAGAAACAAAATACTTTTGTGGCCGTATAAGCTTTGTGTACATCTGTCGAATTCTTAGATGCTAAATGATGCGAGTCGTTATACACCAAAAATAAAAGCCTAAGTCTACTAACTAAAGAAGATAGCGGAAGTAGGGTCGATCTCCACAGGGAGGAAATTAACTAACTGTAATCTAAGTCTGCCAGTCACTGTCTGGGGCTTTTGATTTTGTTTTAACTAAACTAAATAAGATTTAAAGGAAGAGAATTAAAGGTAGAGGTTAACACGAAATAATCAGATAATGGAAAAAATATGCTAGGATTCGGTCTACTGCAATATCGGCATCTACGGGTCAACTAAGTCAGTCAATCTATCAATGAGAAGGGAAAGGGTTTTCTCCTCTCGGTCTCAAACCACCCTAGGGATTTTCCTAATTAACTCTCGTCCTCTTAGGAGTCACCTATCAATTCTAAGCAAGCCTTTCCTTTCCAATCTCTCGATCCAGGTCGGGGTTAACTTCCTAGCTAGTCTCCTGCGTGCACTCATTCGACTAACTTCAATTATACTGCTTAGAATGATTCTCATATTCAAGACTAACTAAAATACTTTATCCAATCATGCCTCTATTACAGCTCTCCTCACCCTAACATACAAGGGAATTAGCTACTCATACTATTAATGATGCTAGCAATAAAGACGATTGCATATATGACATTAGACATGATATAATCGTAATTAATAAGCATAAAAAACAATGACGCAGCAATTAAGAAAGGTAAACAGTAATTAAGATTAAAACAATGATTAAGAATAAAGGAGAGAAAAGAGTTTTACAATCTTAGCAAATCCGGCGTAAAGAACAAATCCGCGTCGATCATAAACCCCGAATATAAACTCAAAGATTAAGAAAGTTCAGAAACTAATAATGAATGATAAGTGTCTGCTAAGTCGCCCCCTCTTAATGACGACCTCAGAGTCTTATATAATGCATAACATGACTTCTAACCGTAATTAGTCTACGGACTTAAGGCCCGTGATGGATTCCACTCGATCGAGGGAAAATACCCTTCGATCGAGGCTTTTATTCGAGGATATCAATCGATCGAGGACTTCATCCTCTCGATCGACCTATTCTTCAACAGCTACCCCTCGATCGAGCAGATGACAGCTTGATCGAGGTCTTCTTCATCCGTACTCTCCTCGATCGACCAAAGATATGGTCGATCGAGGTCTTCTGGCCTAGCATGTAGTGTTGGTCGTGGCTTTAGGCTTGATTCTGAGCGGTTTCACGCTTTTCCATGCAAGAGCTTCTGTTCCGTTTCTTCCATTCTCCTAAATGCATGCAAAGTGGACTGTTTTGGCTCGGTTTCCGCTACTACGCAGCTTGTACCTACAAAATGGTAATGAAAGTACAAAGTAGGCAAATAGGGGCATATAGTGACATAATATCACCTAAATGACATAGAAATGCGTGCATAAATGGACTAAAAAGTCTATATAAAATACACGCATCACTAAACGAGGGTGATAAGATATGGAATGGAGTGGCAGGTTCCATGGTGCTAAAAGACACTGGAGATCTGTGTTATCTCTCTCACTCACCTAAATGAATGAAAGGCGATTCGTCTGATATTTGTGAAAATGATGACTATTTAGAGATTCTGTTTTGTTTGGGGTTTTTTGTTTTTTTTGGAGAGGTTTTCTTCTTTTTTTGTCTTGTGCATTTTTGAAAAATGCTCGAGACTTTTGATGGGCTGATTTTGGGGTTTTAAGTCGTCGTTGGACTATTTTTGGCTTGAAGTCGTTGTTGGACTGTTTTTTTTTTTGTGTGTTTAGACTTGTTCGACTTTTGTTTTCTTGTCTTGTGAATTTTTGAACATTCGAGACTTTTGCTTTGGGATTGTTGGGATTGGTTTTGGTTTTTTGTTTTTTGAATTTGTGAGTTTAGGCACGATTGCACAAAATAATTGTTCTGATCCTCATGTGAGGTTATCAAAATGTTTGGCATAGGATGCAATTTCTGGTAGTCATATGGGATCTGACAAATCGGGTAGAAAGATGGGGTCTCCAAACCTAACGGCGATCAAGGAATTTTCACACCACAAGATATGGACAAGGTGGTGAATACACGCTTTCGTTCAGGCTTATTCTAAGAGGTCGAGTGATCTAAAATAAAGAGATAGGACCTAAAGTATTTCAAGTCTATTCCACTAGTTAAGAGTAAAATTTAGAACAAGTGACTAATGAGAAGACTTGTACTCCTTTATTGAATTTTGTTTGAAACTCGAAAACAACTAGGATGATCCTATTATAGAGGTTAATATAGCGAAGACAAGTAGCCGCTTCAGATGTCGTCTTCAATTCTTATTCCTAACACAATTAAGTCTTTGAAAGACTTTATGTTCTGGTACCTCAGATGGTTTGAATAAACAAGTCTCAAGTTGTTCACGAACTTTTCCACAAGAGTAGCTTCATATGCGCGTTCGACAAGTTATGTGCTGGTCGTCCGCTACCTACTTAGGAAGTTGGTGAAACCTTCTTTCTCATTTTGGGTAATGACCTCTAGAGTGCGCATGTTGACTTGGATTTCAGCATTGTCTGCGTATTTCTTGGCGAACTCAATTGCGGCATCATCCCATGTTGCAATCTTCTTGTGTTCTAGGGAATAGAACCACTGCTTAGGAATGGTGTCGAGAGACAAAGGAATGATCCTTAGGAACATCTCTGGTTTGATGCCTTTGATAGACATGTAATCTTTGAAATCGCGGATGTGATTCAAAGGGTTTTCGTGCCCCTTGAACTTTAGGATGTCACTCATGTTGAAGTTGGTTGGCAATTGAGTGCTTACAGCTTTGTACTCGCGATTATTCTCCCTGTAGATGTCATCTCCTTTGAGGTACATTAGTTGCTCCTCTAAGTATTGGAGTCGCTTTTCCGCTTCAGTAAGAACTGGTTTGGAATTGACTTCTGGTTGTCCCGCAGAGGGTGGAATGTTATCATTCACATTAGCATCAAGAATGTCTAAAAGAGGAAGCCAAGCGTCTATGGCAACAATTCGGCCTTCAATGTCATTGAGACAAGCATAAGCTTGGTCTTGACTTTCCTGGAGATGGATGAGCGCAGCTAGGACTAGATCATTACCATTTTACTCGGGTTGTTGAGCACTTACTTGACTGGTTCCAGGCATGTTGAAACTGGGCAAAAGACAAACGACGAATCAAAACGCGATCGACCAATCTAGCACACTTACTCGAAAAGACTCGATTTGTGAAGTGGGAGTGTGCCACTGCGTCTTAGTGAGTTTTTGAAAATGACTTGTTTGGAAATGTGTGTCCTGGACAACCTTAGTGTGGTTGCAGGAGTGTTGACTCCAAGTGGAAAAAATGATTTTGACGAGACACTCGGACACAGTTTCCACTCATTTTGCGCTACTTTAAGCCACCTTTGAAAATGCTTTACAGTTTTGAAAGGATTTTGGTTTTGAAAATTTTGTAACGGTTATTTACAAATATGGTGATCACGTAAGGGTTATACATATTTAAACAAGGAAAATACCGGCATGCTGAGTGCATTTAAAAGGGTTTTGGCTTAGAATGTGGGTTGTCATACCATGAAATCAAACCTAGGGTGTGTGGAGAGGTCCGCACCAAACATGAATTGTTGATTATATGCATGCAATACAACATCCACGTTTTAATCCTAACATGTGAACTTAGACTATGTCGGTTGAACATGTAATTTAGCATTTAATTATGTCGAAGTAGGATTTAGATTGAATTGCTTGTGAGAAGACAAGTAATAAAATCATACAATGATAAAATACAACTATAAAAGAAATATTACAATTAATTACAACGATTATGGGATCTTTGTCGGAAGTATATTTGAAAGATTAATTGAAACAAATTAAAGAATTAATGAAACTAAACGAAATCAGATTAGCAGTGATAATATGAATATTAGCTAGTTAATTACCTAATTAAGCTACGTCAAAGCGAACCAGCAAGTTAAGAGACAAAAACTAGCCCGGAACAGGCGCAGCAGGACATGCGTCCTCTGGAAGAGGCACAACACTCTGTGCGTCTGTTCTTGAGTTGGATTCTGGCTGGGAAGCCAGAATCGCAGTCAGTTAGTGTTCGTTGGTGATTTACGGTTTATTAACGATTTATTAGTCGAATTTAAGTGGTTTAAGTCATATTAATTATATAAAAGACGAATCTAGCTATTTGATATGAATAAATCTAACCTCTAAAGACAAAATTTATAGGTGACAAAAAACCCACTAATATTGACTATTACGGATTTAAGGCAAAGCAAACTATATCTAAATATAAAATTTTATTAAAAGACAATTTATAAGAAATAATGAAAACTAACAAAGGTTTTGAAAAGGGTTTTGACTTGCTTCCGATATTAATCTTCCATTAATTAAAATAATGTACAATAAAAAAAGATGGGTTTAAACACCCTCAGACTTACATGTTGACGAAACGAGATATTAATTAAAGTTATCGATTCAGTGACAGCTCGACTCGAGTGTAAAGAAAGTGACCTTGCAAGAGGAACAATCGATTAATTAAGATTGATTAAAAATGATTATTGTTGAGTTGGTCAAATTGGTAGGTCAATGCAATAACGTGACAGGTACCCAGAAGGATCTGAGCTTACGTGGTCGAATTATCAAGCACTTAGTTGTCTAAATGCTTAGAGCAAGGTCTAGAATGCAAAGAGAGAGAAACAAGGGGCGGAATACTCGCGTGCCTTGAAAGTGTGCATGAAGTACATCTCCTTATATAGGGAGAGATCTGAAGAGTTATAGAATAACTCGAACACGGAAAGAAATCTAGAAAATATTCCGAAAACAGGTAGAACGAGGTGGGGAAGAGGCGCACCACCCGCTGCGTTGTTTCCCAAGCAGTTTCCTACTTTGAAAAAATGATTTTCGCGTTTCTTTATGGGAATTGCGGTAGATTTGGAATTATTTTCTAAATAAAATATGATCATATTTTACGAAGAAAGTAAAGTTTTGAAACATTAAAATATCTGGAATATTCTCGAGCGTTCAGACACGGTTTTAAAAGATGGTTTATAAAAAATGAAGCGGTTTTTGACACGGACACCAAAATGACTCTAATGACTGTCAAAACGACCGTAACGGTACGTAGACGACGACCACGGGGTAGACACAACTGTTTGGCTATCTCTTGACGATAAACTTACGAATTGTCACAAATCGCTTCGCATACCAAACATGCGGCCTAATCATCACTGGGTGGTTGGTGGAAGGTTTAGATTCGAGGTATCTATATTTTTGCATGCTTATTGTCACAATTGCCCATTTTCCAAAGATCGACATAAACCTAAAGTTTTGAGTCGAGATCGAGGGCGGTGGCATGCCTTAGGAATCAACGTTGATCAAGAAGTTACGCTTTGAGGAGCGGAAGCCAGCTCGGGAGTTAAGACGTGCTTGCACTAGGCATTTTTGGACGGAGCAAACCCTTTGCGCACGGTTCCAATGACATTCGTGCACGATGCGTATGCAACTCCAGAATTGAGGCAGAAGCAATGGGCACGGTGCGCATGGACTGGGCGCGCGGTGCGTTTTACTGCAACTATGTTTCGGACATCTCGCCATTAGCAACGATTTCGAGGCCCATTACTCTACATTAGATTTAGACTATATATAGATGATAACATTAGGTTTCCATCATCTTATCTATTATTCTAATCTATTTGTAATCTTGGGATTTTCATCTATTTTTGGGTTTAGATCTAGAATGGGTAACTAATCCTATTATCTTAATCTATTCTTAAAAGTTAAATATTTTGGTTGTAAGACACTCTAATCTTCCTCTATTTATCCTTATTATTTTTAATCCCCTTGTGTTAATATTTGGTTATTTATTTATTGCTTGATTAAATTGTTAAATGTGATTTCCTCAATGGAATGATGTATATGAACGGAGGAATCGAACATTGTTAATTATGGTTCGATCGATGATGAGTCAGGCTGATATTCCTATTAGCTTTTGGGGGTTTTCACTTAAAACTACAGCTCTCACACTTAATAGGACACTGTCTAAAGCTGTGGAGAAAACACTATTTGAGATACGGAGACGAAAAGTTCTAAAATTGTCTTTTCTGAAAATTTGGGAATGTGAAGCTTTTGTGAAACGTCTTATCTCAGATAAGCTTGTACCAAAATCTGACAAATGTTTCTTTGTAGTTTATCCTAAAGAAACTGGCTATTAAGTCTACAATAAAACCGAGAACAAACTGTTTGTGGCTCGGAATGCTTTCTTCCTAGAAATGGATTTTATTTCTAAAAGAAAGAGTGGAAGTAAAATTAACTTAATGATGTTCAGAAGCCACAAGATGTTCCCATGTCTACTGAAAGTCAGGAAGAACAAAAATTATCTATAACATTCAATATTTCTCAAAATGTTGAAGAAACTGAAGACGCGGTTCCTTCTCAACATATGTGAAGTAAGGAAATCCGTCAGCCAGATAGGTTAAATTTACATATGACAGATGGAAATGAAATTCTTCTTTTGAAAAGTGATGAACCCACACCTACAAGCAAGCTTCGACAAGCCCGGATTCCGGAAAGTGCGTTGAAGCCATGAAATTTGAAATGGACTTCATGTATGAAAATCATGTTTGGAACTTGGTTGATTTGCGTGATGGCGCTAGAGCTATCAAGAACAAATGGGTTTTTTAAATTTAAAACCGACATGGATGGAAAACCTAGTGTTTCAAGGAAAGATTGGTTGCTACGGGATTCACCCAATTAGAAGGAGTTGACTATAATGAAACCTTTTCACCAATGGCATTGCTTAAGTCCATAAGGATTCTCCTAGCCATTGCTGCATTTTATGACTATGAAGTGTGGCAAATGGACGTCAAAATCACCTTTCTTAATGGGATTTTGGAGGAGGATGTGTATATGATACAACCGGAAGGTTTTGAGGATCCCGAGCAAGCTGGGAAGGTATGCAAGCTTAATAAGTCCATCTATGGGCTTAAGCAAGCATCTAGTAGTTGGCACCTACGTTTCAATCAAGTAGTCAAACAGTTTGCCTTTATTACAAACGAGGATTGTTACTATGTATACAAGAAACTAAGTGGAGTAAAGTAGTGTTTTTGATCTTGTATGTAGATGACTTAATGCTTATTGGGAATGATTTTTCTATGCTGGAGCCTGCCAAGGCTTAGCTGGGAAAAAACTTCTCAATGAAAGATATAGGTGAGGCGTACTACATATTGGGCATCAAGATCTATAGAGTTAGATTTAAGAGGATGATTGGACTTAGCCAGTGTACTTATATTGATAAGGTATTTAGTCTGTTCAATATGCATAACTCTAAAAGGGTTTTATTTCCATGTCTCATGGTGTTACGCTTAGCAAGAAACAATGTGCTTCGGGCCTTGTTGAGCAAAAGCGTATGAATACTTTTCTCTATGCCTCTGCGATAGGTTCTATTATGTATGCCATGATCTGTAGCAAGCCAGATGTCGGTTATGCATTAAGTGCATCAATTAGGTATTTGTCCAATCCAGGAGAAGCACATTGGACAGCATTTAAGAATATCTACAAGTACCTTAATCGTACGAAGGATTACTTCTTAGTTTATGGTGGAGAAGATGAGCTCAGTGTAACCGTTACACTGATGCTAGTTTCTAAACAGACAAGGATGATTGCAAGTCGCAATAAGGGTACGTCTTCTGTCTATTGAAGGAGCAGTGAGCTGGAAGAGTTCCAAGAAAAGAACGACAGTCTATTCTATAACAGAGGTTGAGAACATCGCAGCTTCAGAGGCTGCAAAAGAGGCAGTTTGGATTGAAGTTCATTACTGAGTTAGGTATAGTTCTTAGCATTGCCGATCCACTGGACATCTATTGTGACAACAAAGGAGCCTAGATCATACAATAAATCCATACACGTGGTCAGAAAATATCAGCTTATTTGATAGTTTTCCGAAAGAGGTGGTATTCGGATTTGCAATGATCATACAGAAGCAATTGTTGCACACTCACTTACTAAATCCCTTGCGAGAGTGAAGCATGATGGTCATACAGTCGCAATAGAAATCAAGTACATTTGTGAATGGTGCTAACTTATATAGTTTTGATTTATGTTTCGACATAACTATAAAAATGTTATGATTTATTAAATAAAAAATTATTTTTCGTTCAATCTGGGTTTAATTGAAGTCCAAAATAATATACGATTCAGTATAGGCAATTAAAGAAGATTTGATTTTTGAAATCCTATTAGTAAAACTGAAAAGTAGATTTATTTTGTCCCCTGATCACATCATTAACTTGGGAAATTAAAGATATTTAAGTGATTAGTATACAAGTAGATTGTTGATCAAGTTTCATATATCATGAGATATTGGATATCTATATCTATTGTGTGGGTATGTATTACTGAATACTTACTGGGCAAACCTGCAGTGGGAGTTCTTTAGGTCTTTCTAACTGTCATAAGAACTTTCATTAATACTCTTGAATAATTGCTCGACCTGAGTTCATTGTTGTGACTCATGTGAGAATTTTGTAGTTGTCTAACATCCGCCGTAAAAGTGGATTATAAAGGCAATGATCGTATCACCATGAATTGCATAGAAAAACGTACTTGAGCTAGATGGGATTGTCGTCCCCTTGATTTTCAAAAGGATTGTTGCCTCTAGGCCACTCGAGAAGTCGGGACTGTAATATGCATGGTCGTGCTCAAATGGATTAATAGTTAATCATTTGTCTTTAACAATCTTACTCAGATTCGAGAAACATATATAGGTTTTATAAGGATGACGTTGGACTTACCTTATGTCTGAACGAGACATTAAGTGACAAAGGAATTCTAAATTTTACACTTGTCGGGATAATATTATCTTGACTAATTCGGGATAATATTGACTCTACTGACGGAAATTGCGTCAATAAAGTCAAGATAATATTGACCTTACTGACGGAATTTCCGTCAAGAGAGTCAGACGATGTTGACTTTACTGACGGAAATTCCGTCAGTAAAGTCAATATTATCTTAACTTTGACCTTAACATGTTCCACGAATCATCCGTTAGTAAATGTTTTTACTGACGGAAAATCCGTCAGAAGGCAAATTTTTTTACCATTTGAAGTGACGCACGTTACCGATGGAATTTCCATCACTAATCGACTTTACTGACGGAATTTTGGTGTTTCTAACAGATTTTTGCCGTCAGTTTCCCGAGTTCGTTTTGTAGTGTAACCGACCTACAAAACGTCATAAACTAAACACGCTCGTGCAATCATCATCGGGTGGCTTTTTTCCGGTGCGGACCGAGGTATCTACATATACTAACTAAACTATTACAAAAATAATTTTTACGATTCTTCAAAATTTTGAGTTTGTAGGGGTTTTAGAATGA
Source organism: Heliosperma pusillum (assembly GCA_022085475.1). Classification (NCBI taxonomy): domain Eukaryota; kingdom Viridiplantae; phylum Streptophyta; class Magnoliopsida; order Caryophyllales; family Caryophyllaceae; genus Heliosperma; species Heliosperma pusillum. The sequence goes on along the minus strand of JAIUZE010027803.1, from coordinate 3,817 downwards.
ATTTAAATGCGAAAAACAAGTGACATGTTTTTAAAAAATTTCAAATTTTATTGACTTTCGAATATAAATTCTCATCCCACACAAGGAACGTACATTGCCTACAATATACGAAATCCGATTATTAAAAGCAAAGAAAACATGTCTTTTTTTGGATTTTTCAAAGTTTGTCAAAATTAAAAACATATTTTTGTGTTTTTAAATAGCAAGAGAAAAAGAAAATGCAATGCAATAATGGATGAACTATACTAAATGCAACATGAACTATTCCAAATGCAAATACATGAAATGCAAGTAACTACATGAACTAACTAGAATTCAAGCATGTTATAATGCAAGTGTAATGGACTAAATGAAATGACACTACACTACATGTATATATCTCAATGCAAACTATGCTACACAGACTAAGCTATGAATTATGCATGCAACCTATTAAAAAGATAACTAATTAAAATTAACTCGTAGTCACTTGTAATTTAACCTTCTCAAACCAAACAAAAGTAAGATTGTTTTCGAAAAAATAATGGGAGGTTAGGCCACAAGGACCTAATAAAATTTATAAGCTGACCTCTCGTCTTCCAAAACCAACCACGACACTATATTTACTTGAAAAAAGTGTGACAACCCTCGCGAATGCGGAAATAAAACATAACAAGCATGTGATTTATATAGCGGAAGATACGGTGTTTTTAAAACTTTTTACATGCTAAGATAAAAATACGAGGAATGTCAAATAAATACAAACTGAAATAGAATATACTACAAGAGACGTAGTCTCTCATAATGTTATCAAATAACAAAGTTGTTTAGCAACTAGCTAATAAACGTCTAGGGGTGATTCGTCAAGACCAACGCCCGCTAGCTCACACCCGAACCCAAAATACAACAAGCAAAATCCATCCAAGCAAGCAACCTGTTTATCCATGAAAAACATGAACGCCACAGTCAGTGGGGAGTAACTCCGGGTTCTCCCAGCCATATCACAAATAACATACTTAAACGGAAATGCGAAAGTAGAAGCATGCATATATAAATATACATGTGAAATACGAGAAGGATAAATAGGCAATTCAATGTATAAGGATATCGATACATGAAGTACAAAACCGTAACCATCATATTATAGATAGACTCGGGGAAGACACTCATAGGCAACCATACACTTACTAGGGCTTGCATCTCACCGTTAGCGGCATAAGCTTGATAAGATTGAGACTCGGCAAACAAACCATGCCAAGTCATCCAAAGATCACAATTAATCAATCATATAATCATCCATCCAAACGTACAAATACGTTGACAACATCTCTCACGGTAAATGACACGCACTAGCACCGTGTACATGGCAAGTATGATTAAAATCGCATCCACGGGATAAACATTTCCCTGAACGCATACACAATTCAAACATTTCGTATATGTAGACTAATTTCCTCTTGGTAGAACGACGATAATAATACGGTCCTAGTCTAAATCTTGCCAGACTCTCGGAATCACATTTTCCGATTCGACATGCGATAAACATTTCGCATCCAAGACTCGGTCATACATAGAAGCCGAGTACCCCAAATTTGGTCAACCTTCACGGAGGCGGAAAAGAGCACAAGCGTCATAACAAGCGGTACGCTACATGCAATGACACCACCTCGCAAGTATAAAACATTTGATGGCCGGGTCGATCAACGCAAAGCGTTCGCCTCCCAACAACGTCGTCATATGCCCACTAACACATGCGATTAAGCTGTAAGGATACACTCCTTGTTCCAACATTCCAGCCTTACGAACGAAGAGGTAGCCGGGGGATGAGAGTACAAAGCACTTAACAATTAGTGCTCAAACCGTAACATGTGTAAAACCGACTCAAAGTGGGATATATGAAAAACCGTCACAAAACATGAGAATAGGGAATTATATAAATTTAACTATGATAAAAATGAATCAATACATGATACATAAGGATTAGAACAAGTTTATGAAGCATAATAAATACGAAACATAGATCCCCTCTCGAAACAACATGTTTGGAAACAACCTAAAACAAGGGTCCACTTCAAACGGTCATAACTAGAGTTCTAGACATTCAAATTTAGAAATTTCAAGTGGAAGTGATAGCTTATCCTCTTACGGTTCCAACGGTAGGTCACAATCCCAAAACAAGCAAGTAACGAAGGAGTTATGATCATTTTACGAAAAGGAGTAAGTGCAGTGAGTCACAGCTGGTCAGGGGGACTGGCGGCCGGGTACCCGGCTGGGACATCATCAACAAACGAAAATCAATCAAAAATACAGTGAGTTCCCAGCCGGTCAGGGGGACTGGCGGCCGGGTACCCGGCTGGGAACAATACTACACCCGAGAACAACATAATCAACATCCATTTTCAACAATCATCAATAAACTACTATCAACTATCAATAATCGTCAACAATTATCAACAAACAACAACCATCATCAACAAACACAAATACTATGAATACCAATGCTATCCTAAATACGTTTACTAACATCAAAAACACATTAAAACACGTAATGATATCGAGTAACCCTTCACCGTTACCTTTACGCGTCTTCAATCGATTTCTAAGCCTTCGTCCACTAGATAGTAATCCTTATCGGGGTCTTGAAGGTCTCCACCTATACAAAGATGACAAAAGATGAATATAATTCACCTTTGAGAAAGACGTAAAAATTGAAAATGAGAAAGACGGTAATTTTATTACCACATAAGGTAGAGGACGATGAGAGCGGAAGATTAAGACGAAAAGTAGAGGATTTGAGTGAGTAAAGGATGAGTAGTGATGAATTTGAATTGATTCATTAATGGAGTTAGGGTTTTGGTGGTTTGTATGAGGAAGAAGAGTAAGTGGAAAAAGAATGAAGGAGTGAGGTTATAAGGGTGAGTGTGTGGAGAAATATGGGGGAAAAAGCCCAAAAGCGCCTTAAGGCGTAACTCACACAGAATTTCGAGTAGAGTCCGAATACGAACTCGGATTTGCTAAATTAGACAGGGAAAACTAAGTTCTAGACTAAAACTAAAGTTACGCTGAAAAGTATCCGTATAATATTTTTAAATTACAAATAGGGTACATTTGCAGGTGTTACAAAAAGGGAGGTCGAGGGTCATTGATTATGTCAATGATAACATGTGAATGAGAAAATAAACTAAGCGGAAGTGAGATTACAAAGATCCATGGGCTAGATGCTAACCAAGCCACCTACACGGAGTCACACACTCTTAACCCTTGGTATCGTCATCCTCTTCTTGATCATCTTCACATGGTGAAATGATCCTAAACACACTAAACAACAAAATACAAGCAAGAACAGAAATATATACACCTAAACACTACAAGCAAGCAAGTCATTTTAATATCCCATCAAGCATCTCAATAGCTTATCAAATGAGAATGATCAATCCTCAACAAAGTGGTCATAAAAAATACAAAGCAAGCGAGGCCAACTGTAACAACCCGAAAAGTACCCAATTTTTCTAGTAAAATTTCTTAAGGATATTTTTCAGCAAGGTTAAGTTTTTAAAATAGAATTTATTGTTTCGAGTCGTATTTTGAAATTCCGAGTTCGTATTTGGAATTTCTGAGAGATTTCATGAAAATCCCGTTTTTAGTCATCTTTGACTTTTCTTGACTTTTAAGTCGTCTTTGACTTGTCTTGACTTTTTAAAGTCGTCATTGACTTTTCTTGACTTTTAAGTCGTCATAAACTTTTCTTGACTTTTAAGTCGACTTTGACTTTCGTTGACTTTTCCGACTCGCCTTGTAATTTTGAAGACCGAAATTTTATTTAAAAAAATAATATTTT
>JAIUZE010027802.1:0-10653 GCA_022085475.1 Heliosperma pusillum | reverse complement strand
TACCTTTAGAATTCTCGGTCGATAAATTTCTGTAAATTCTATCTTTTAGTCCATTATAATCCCGAGATATTACTCGGACTACAATGTTGAGGTAAAATAGGTCAACACTTACTACTTACCCAACGTAGAAGGGGTCATATTATGACTTTCGACGAAGAAGGGGTTCATAGTAGTTTTTCCTATAAAGACTAGTCTCAATTTTCATTTTAGAGGAAGATCCCATCATCTTAAATTTAATTCATTTAAGTGAACAAAATTCTAGCATTTCGTGAATGATTAGACTAAGGTGATGGCCCTAGGAACGAGTGACATCTGTATGTCTAAGATGAAAATTCAAACTATATGAATCATTTTTCATGCAATTTAGGTGGTTTGGTTTAGGCGGAATATGATGCAATTATTTAACATGTGAATGAAAAGCAAAAGAATGAAAAATACGTAAACTATTACAACGGTCCTAGTGTGGCCTATCTAACAAAATGAACAGTAAATACAAGTTTGGAATCCATCCTAATGGACCCGAGAAGCTTGACTTTGTCTCATCTTGGTCCATGTAGCGGGAGTGAGCATCCGATCTCCATCCTTAGTCTTCTTAAATTACATTTTCAAAATTACAAAATAAACCTATTTACATTCTAATTCCAAAACATAATTAAAAGAAAAATAAAAGGAGATTCGAGATCTCAAAATTACATCCAAACCATGTTTCCATCATTACGAAAACATGATTAACTAAGGCCACACTAGGTATTACATTTTTCAACCAATTGCAAAAATACGTAAATAAAAACATTCATTCATTCATTCATTCGACAAAAATAAAATGCATCAACTATATAAATTAATTCTTCAAGACATAATTCTGTAATTATGTGACAATTCTTTAATTGCCCACAACAATTTTAATCTTCCATAATCCATTTTATTTTAAACCTTTTTAAAATAATCGGGTATCATTATTGTGAACCTTTTCACAATAACAAACAAACATTATCTTTATAATGCCCAAAAAAAAAAAAAAAAAAAATTTCCCGCTTTGTTCACTGTTCACGCGAACAGTACCAGTGCCAAAAAAAAAAATTTCTTTTATTTTCTCATGGTTTAACAAAAACCGAAACAAATAACATTAAAAATAAAAAATACTGTTTACATCCCCTTAAAATTTAGGATTATAACAAAATTATAGAATATGAATTGCGAGTCATTAATATGAAAACAATATAAAATATAGAGAAAACGAATTGAACCTTTGGTCCTAGCAAAATTCGGCCTAAGAACAGATATCAAAGTAGATATCCTCCTAATCGTCTCACCCAAGATTGATCGAGAAATGCCCTTCTCCTTTGCTAGAAAGATAATTAAAAGTTACTGTTAACTTTGCTAGCGAAATATAGGCTTGTTTGCTATGCTATCATGTTACATTTCCCACACTTAGAGCTTTCAAAAGATAATGATTCAATGTTTATTGAATTGAGCATACATGGGGAAGTCTTGTACACAGTAGGCATGGAATGAATCTATAGATGAGTACGCTTGATCTTGACATTTGGCAAGTTACATATATTGTAAGGTAGAACCTCCTTAGACTGGTAAATCTATACCCAGTCTCATTTAGGTGTGTGTAGGTCTCCTTGTGCTGTGTGTCATGTCAAAACGCATAAGTATGGTTCTCATTTCATTTCTATAAGCATTGCATTCATGATTCACTATGATTTGAAGCCTTTTTCACTTTAATTTACCCCTCAAAATAAGCCCCTTCATACAAATGCTTCACAAAAATAATAGCTACATGTAAAAACTGCCTACCTTTTGAGCTTGGTGTGTGGGTGCTCTTTTTAGAAGATTTGTTCTTATCTGTCAAAGTGAATTTGGAGAACGAAAAATATTCAAGAAGTGATGTTCAAAAGAAAAGAAAAAGAAATAAGAGAAGAAGTTATGAGTATCTATTAAGAAATGTCAATTCAATGATTAGAAGGAGTTTACTTGTGTGTTTCGTGTGTAATAAGCCAATCTGTTCCTTCTGGCTTCGTTTTTCATCTTTTGGGAATTCATCGAAAGTTTGGATTGAGTTTTCATATATCATTGGTCAGTTGCTAGCTCATTCTAACCTTCACATGACCATAACTATTTGTCCACCTTTTACCCATTTCCCAAAGCCTTCTTCTTATTTTTCGGCTTCTTTTCTATGTGCATTGTGGTCTTTGACTTTTGTTTTGAATTGATTACCATATTAGATTGCGGACGCATTTTCATAAGTGGTAGATAGGTGAGTGACTCAAAAACATTTACACATAAAGAAATCACCATTTACATACAATGAGTGTTTGAGTGTGCCGTGAGAGTCCAATTGTCAAAAAATCATGCAAGAGCCGAAAATTCTAGAGTGAAATTCTTTGTGTTACGTCGTTATGTAAATCTCAGCCATGTTTATGTATCATTCTTGCCCACGTTGTTTTCGGGTTATGATTCATTATGTTTTCAAAGTTCTACGTTGAGATTTGTTTCCTGATGGTGTAGTAGCCATTGCTTACAACCTTGTCCTGTTATTGTTTGTTATGTTTGCTTGAGGACAAGCAAAGGTTTAGCTTGGGGGAGTTTGATAAGTGAATATTTGTATGGTTTTAACCCCCAATTTAGCTCGGTTTTGTATGTCATTTTTGCTTAGTTAAGCCACTTTATGAGCTAATATCGTCTTCTACGCGAATTCCTGTGTTCTAACCTGTTTTGTAGGGAAAGTGCCGTTTCTACGCCCTTTTTCTATATTTTCGAGCATTTGCCTAGAACCGGACGATTTGAAGAAGCAAGCTTGACCAAGTGAAAGGCATTTCAAGAAGCCTCACTAATTCGGAAGAGAGAAGAAGCAAAGACGGTTTCGTAGTTACCGGAAGATCAATCAATATTCATCGATTTACATCAAATCCTATCAACAAACCCGGTTGAAGAAGTCAAGGGGGATGTTGGAAGTCAAGTCAAAGCAAAGGAAGATGAAACGTTAGTCAAGAGCTTCCAGAAGACCACTTACCCGATCAGGTAAGTGTGTACCCGATCGGGTATCCTTGCTGATCCGAGCATGACGGCTTCTTCTTCCTACTTTTGTCCTATGTGTTTAATGCCCGAACTCTTCTCCACGAAACCCTAATACTATAAATAGATGCTCTAGCATCTCATCTCATATCATCTCATCTTATACAATCTTCTTTACAACATTCTTTAGAATAATCTTTTCTTTTCTCTCTAGTTTCTAGTCTTTCTAGTTTAGATCATTTCTTCTTTTGTCTTTTGTTCTTAGTGTATTTTTGTCCATTTCTTATAAAAACATTAGTTTAGTTCAATAAGAATTTCAATCTTTGTGATCTACTTTGTTGGGTTCAAGAATTGTAATTCAAGGAACGATTATTCTATGCAAGGGATTTCTATTATTGTTATCACTTTCGTTGTTGATCGTCCCTAGGTATTCCTAATTTATCCCTTACTTATTATCTTTTATTGTTTTCCATTTGATTGTCATTTTCTATTTATGTTATTCTAGATTCATTTTCATAATCATAGTTTCATCCCTTAGATTGTTAAATAGCGTCGTTATTATCGCCTCATAGAGAGTCTAAAATCATTGTCAAAAACCAACTAAATATGTATATCCTAGTTTTAATTGTTAATATCATCTTAAACATAAATATAATCATGAGTGAGTAGTCACCTTTCTAGGGTGTTGGGTAGCCATGTTAGATTGATTAAAAGATGACAATTGGATAAAAGAAATTGTGCCTTTAAAACATTGTGTCTATGCATGTTTGGACTTTAACGATAGTTGACAATTCCTGATCACAATCATTGACTAGTATGGAATTCTTTTCCAAAGTAGACATACGAGATTTGAATAGACAAAGCATGACATAGTGGATTAAGACCTAGTAAATCGCCTAAATGCCTGCTAGACCATCTGATCTATGATTGTAATGAACACACCATTCTTACGAACGAGCAATGAATTATTCGCATATCCTAAATTTAATTTCATCAATATGTCAATCTACATGTGTGAACCTACTTCCCTAGATGCTTCCCATTATTGTTAATTCATCATTTGCTTTATTGTTTTCATTTTAGTTTGCTTTCATTTTGTTTTTATTTATGCTTTTTATTAGTTTAGAATTCAAAACCTCAAAACCCAGAAAATCGTTAGATAAAACTGAATTGTGAGACGATTCACAATCCATAGGAAACACCATCTCTCTGAGGATCGACCCCTACTTCCCTAATTACATTAATTTGTTTTTAGCCTAGTCTGGGTAAATTATCTTTGTATTGGGCTTGCGACAGGCCCGATCAGCTTCCTTAGCGGTGGATGGTTGGGATTCTTTTTGGCTCTCTACTAGTGTCGGCTCAACTATTGTTTCGTTTGGTTGCTGAGGTTCCTTGTAAGTGGTACCACTACTAAGGGTGATAGCATTAGCGGTGTCCCTCGGTTGCTCACCATGAGGTGGGAGTTGGCCTTGTTTTCTTTGGGTGTTAGAGGCAGCCAATTGGGCCATTTGAGTTTCAAGCATCTTGATGGCAGCATTTTGAGCTTGATCACTCTTTTGAAGTTGAGCAAACATTGAATCTTGTTTTTGAACAACTTGGAGAAGCATGGATTCAATCTTGCTCAAGCTTGAGTCATTGGGTTGGCTTTGATTTTGGGGGGGTTGGTGTTGAGGTTGGTAAGGTTGATTGAAGTTAGGTTGAAATGGAGGTCTCTGGTTTTTAAAACCAGGTGGATTATAGAGATTCTGTTGATGTAGTATGAATGGTTGTTGAATCTGATGGTGGGGATTCTGAATGTTGGTGCTTTTGTAGGACAAAAAAGGATGGTTCTTCGTGTTCTCATTATAGAAGTTTGAGAAAGCATTGCCCTGCCTATATGCTTGATAGGCATTGACTTGCTCTAGCGAACTCCTACATTCTTGAAAATTGTGTCCTCCAACCACACATGTCTCACATACCACTACGTGGTTAGTGACGTTGACATGTTCCTTGGATTGGGAAGAGCTTCCTACTTGTTGCTGCAGAAGAGCTAATTGGGCTTCTAGGAGTGCTACTTTGCTAGAATCTTCCTGCTTGGTTTTGAGCGGCATAGCACGTGAGTTGCTATACTGAGAGTCGTGAATTGCCATTGACTCGATAGTTTCACTAGCTATTTCTAGATCGATCTGATCGAAACGACCATTGTTAGCGGAGTCGAGGATACGACGCGATTCGCCACAACAACCGTTGTAGAAGGTGATAGCTAAGAACCATGAATCAAGGCCATGATGAGGGCATTCTCTTTGAAATTCTTTGTACCTTTCCCATGCCTCATAAAGGCTTTCATCGCCTCTCTGACGAAATCCAGTGATTTGACTCCGTAAGAGTGCGGTTCGTTCTGGTGGGAAGTACTTTTGATAGAAAGCAAGAGCTAGACCATCCCAGTCGGCCATTCTTAAGGCAACTCGATCAAGGCTATTGATCCAAAGTTTAGCCTTTCCTGTTAAAGAGAAGGGAAAGAGCATTTCCCTAATCTGCTCTTGGGATACTCCAGTTTGTCTAATTGTGGAGCAATAGTCACAGAAGTTTTGAATATGAAGGTTGGGATCTTCTGTTGTATTGCCACCAAATTGACTTCTTTCTATTAGATTGATGAAGGCAGGTTTGATTTCAAAGTTTTGGGCTGTGATTTGGGGTGTAGCAATACCCCTTGGAAGTGTATCTGCAGTTGGTTTGGAATGGTCTGAAAGTCGAACCATTTTCTTTTGTGAAGATGAAGATGGAGTGTTGTTTGAAAGTTGATTGGTTTTTGAGAATGGAGATGAGAATGGATCTTCTTCTCCTTCGAGATTAGATAAAATATCCGAGTATTTCTCACGAATACGATCTAAACTTGAAGTATCAGAAGCTTTTGAGATTTCGTTGAATAGCTTTCGTCTCCTACGCAGAGTCCTTTCTAGATCGGGGTCTAAAGAGATAGGGGTCCCTAGTCTAGAAGATCTGGGCATAAGATTGAAAAGCTAAGATGAAAAATCAAGAGAGGTCTAAAGGAATTTGGGTTCCTAAAGACTAGATAAAACTAATTGCGATAAAAATCACAAGAAAAAGGAAAACTAAACCGTGCTCCCCGGCAACGGCGCCAAAATTTGATCGTGCCTGTCGCAAGCCCGATACAAAGATAAATTACCCAGACTAGGCTAATAACAAATTAATGTAATTAGGGAAGTAGGGGTCGATCCTCAGGGAGATGGTGTTTCCTATAGAATGTGAAATGTCTCGCAATTGGGTCTTATCTAACGAATATCTGGGTTTTGGGATTTTAATTTCTAAACTAATAAAAGGCATAAACGAAAACGAAATAAAAGCAAATGGAAATGAAAACAATAAAGCAAGTGATGAATTAACAATGATGAAAAACATCTAGGGAAGTAGGTTCACACATGTAGATTAACATATTGATGCAATTGGATATGGAACATGCAAATAATTCATTGTGAGTTCGTAAGAATGATGTGTTCATTACTGCAACAGGAGTATGTGACCAGGACAAGACACGAGCGCAAGACAAGACTCAACATCAAGACAACAACACCATTCAAGACAACAACATCCTTTCAGACAACACCATGACCAGTTATGACAATGTCCTATTCAGTCCAAGCCACAACCACTTCAAGCCTGCTAAGACAACACCCCCACAACCAGAACAAAGCCTAGCCATCCACTTCCCAAGACTAAGCCACAACAAGGCACAGCCAACAGCCCAACAAACCCAACAAACCAAAAACAGCCCTCAGCCAAAAACAGCCTATCACAGCCTTTCTAAACAGGGTCCATGGGGGTTTCACACAATCAAACAAGCCTAACCAACCCTCAAAACTATGTCTTGGGAAGGTCCTCTACAACTTTCCCCAGGACTTCCCTTCCAAGAAACAAACACACAAAGAGTTAGCTTAGGGACAACTTCAGACTGTCCAGATTTCAGCCTTTTGCAGTAGTTAACATGTCACTATCAAACTTTCCTTTTATGATCAAACAAGCTCGAGGGCCTTTTAGCAGGACCTTTGGCATCCATCCCACTTCAGTTGAGCTCAAGAATCAAGCTCAGAAGTCCACTCCTCCACCAGTTTCAACCCCAACAAACCAATTAAGGCAGATTGTCCTATTAGAACTACTTTTCTACTTTATTGCTTTATGCTGAACAATGTAGCTGTTATTTCTGTTTCTTTTGCAAACCCATTGTGGCCCTAGGATGTAATGAACGAATAGGATGTAATCTCCTTGCCTATATAAGGCCTTTTCCTAATGAATGAAAGACAGATTTGAAGTAAAACATAAAACTGAAACCTTGTTTCTGTTGCAATCTCTTGGCTGTGTGCTTGAGACAACTTCCTTTGCTTTGTGCTTGGAAGTAAGCTTGGGTCCTTAGCTGTGTGCTGGGATCAAGGTTCAACCCTAAATCATTGGCTTTGTGCTTTGATTAAGGTTCTATCCTTGTTCTTTAACAATCAGTTCAAACAGAAACAGAGTATTTGCAAAGTGTCTTAACCTTAGTTCAATTTGTCATTGTTTAGTTGTCTTTCTGAATAGTTTCAGTGCAAATTGGTTATCAGAGCTTTGGTTTGTAAGTTCATCTACCTAACTACATTAAAAACACAAAATACAACCATGAGTGAAGAGAGAATCACAGGTCTTGAAAACACAGTTCAAGGTCTTGTCAGAACTGTAATGGAGGTCTCTAGATCTGTCAATGAACTCCTTGAGGGCCAACAGAACAATGATACAAGGGGAGGCAGAGGTCGAGGAAGAGGAGCACCTTTCCCACAAGGTGGAGGAAGGAGGAGACAACCTGTAGATCAGTTTGAAATGTCAGATTCAGATGGCTCAGATCACAGTCTTCTCAGACACCAAGACAAAGATATCAAGGTAGAGATTCCTGACTTTCTAGGTAGCTTGAACCCTGATGATTTCTTAGATTGGCTAAGGTCTGTAGAAAGAGTCTTTGAGTTTAAAGGATACACTGATAGAAAGGCTTTTAAGGTTGCTATCATGAAACTAAAAGGCTATGCCTCACTGTGGTATGAAAACATGAAAACCTTGAGGGTTAGGGAAGGGAAAGAACCTGTAAAGTCATGGCTCAAACTGAAAAAGAAAATGAGAGCTAAGTTTGTCTCTAGGGACTACACTCAAGACATGTTCATTAAGCTTACTCACCTAAAGCAAGACCAAAGACCTTTAGAGTCCTACCTAAGAGACTTTGAACAACTTACTTTGCAATGTGAGGTTGTTGAGAAATCTGAACAAAAGATAGCAAGGTTCTTAGAGGGGTTGGATGAAAGGATAGCTAGTAAAGTCAGGTTACAAAATATATACTCCTTTGAGGAAGCTGTCAACTTGTCTTTGAGGGTAGAAAAGTTGGGAAAAGGAAAGGCCAGTGCTTCTAAGACACCTCCAGAACCCCCACCTTCAAGCCTTTTGTAGGAGTCAAGATAGGAGAACCTGTGGTTCCTGTTAAGACCCCTTTCAACCTTGATAAAGGCAAGGCTGTTGAGGCAGGCCAAAGGAAGACTACCCCTCTCAAAAAGTGCTTTCAATGTCAAGGGTATGGACATTTTGCTAGAGAATGTCCATCTAAAAGGGCTCTGAGTACCCTAGAAGTAATCCATTGGGGAGATGATGAAGTGTTGGTCTGTGATGAAGAGATGGAAGAGCCTGAGGTAGAGGCTAGTGAGGAGTTGATAGAGCCTGATGCAGGGTTAAGTTTGGTAACATGGAGGGTAATGCATACTCAACCACAACCTTTGGAAGAGGACCAAAGACACCAGATCTTTAGGACCAGATGTACCATCAAGGGTAGAGTATGTAACCTCATTATTGATGGGGGAAGCTGCACTAATGTGGCCTCCAAAACACTGATAGACAAGCTAGCTCTACCCACCAAAGACCACCCCCTACCTTACAAACTCAGATGGCTAAACAAAGGGGCTGAGATCAAGGTGGATAAACAATGTGTTATACCTTTCTCAATTGGTAAAGGGTATGTGGATGAGAGTCTTTGTGATGTTCTACCTATGGATGCATGTCACCTTCTGCTTGGGAGACCATGGGAGTTTGATAGGGATGCCATACACCATGGGAGAGACAACACCTACACCTTAAGTATGGGAAGAAGAAGATCACCCTAGCACCTTTACCACCTGCTTTAAAGATCAACCCAAACCCCATGAGTGAGGCTTCCAAAGAAGTCATGTTGATAAGTGAGTCAGCAATAGCACAAGAGCTAAGTGAGCTACAACCTGTATACATATTGCTTGCCAAGGAGACTGGGATGAGTATCATTGATATCCCTGAAGAGGTCAAATCTATCCTAGGAAGTTATGGTGATGTCTTCCCTACTGAGCTTCCTAGTGGACTGCCACCACTTAGAGGGATAGAGCACCACATTGACCTAGTACCTGGAGCTATCTTACCCAACAAGCCAGCCTACAGGAGTGACCCTAAGGCTACACAAGAGCTCCAACTTCAAGTAGGTGAACTACTCAACAAGGGCTATGTCAGAGAGTCCCTCAGTCATTGTGCTGTACCAGCCTTGCTTGTGCCAAAGAAGGATGGGACTTGGCGTATGTGCATTGATAGTAGGGCCATCAACAACATTACCATCAAGTATAGGTTTCCCATACCTAGACTTAATGATATTCTGGATGAGTTAAGTGGGGCTCAAGTGTTCACTAAGATTGATCTGAGGCAGGGCAACCACCAAGTGAGGATAAGAGCAGGGGATGAATGGAAGACAGCTTTCAAGACTAAACATGGGCTCTATGAATGGTTGGTGATGCCTTTTGGGTTGTCTAATGCCCCTAGAACCTTCATGAGGTTGATGACAGAAGTCCTAAGGCCTTACTTAGGCAAATGTGTAGTGGTTTACTTTGATGACATTCTTATTTACAGTTCAACTAAGGGAGAACATTTGCAACATCTGAAATTGTTGTTTGAGGTCCTAAGAGAGAACAAGTTGTATGGCAAGCTAGAAAAGTGCACCTTCATGCAGCCTGAGGTTTACTTCCTTGGGTTCATCATCTTTAAGAAAGGAGTGGCAGTTGATCCTGAGAAGGTGCAAGCAATCAAGGAATGGCCCATTCCTCAAACTGTTACTGATGTTAGAAGTTTCCATGGGTTAGCATCTTTCTATAGGAGGTTCATACAAGGGTTTAGTTCAATCATGGCCCCTATTACTGAGTGCATGAAGAAGGGAGAGTTCAGGTGGAATGAGAAGGCTGAAAGGTCCTTCAATCTGATCAAAGAGCTATTGTGTAAATCTCCAATATTGGTTCTACCAGATTTTAACAAACTCTTTGAGGTAGAGTGTGATGCCAGTGGCCTTGGCATAGGAGCTGTACTTACTCAAGAAAAGAAACCTGTGGCATACTTCAGTGAGAAGCTAAATGGGGCCAAGCTTAACTACTCCACATATGACAAGGAATTCTATGCCATTGTGAGGGCATTGAATCATTGGGGACACTACTTAAAGCCTAAGCCTTTTGTGCTTCATTCTGATCATGAGGCTCTCAAATACATCAATGGACAGCACAAACTCAACCCCAGGCATGCCAAATGGGTAGAATTCTTGCAATCCTTCTCATTCTCCAGCAA
>JAIUZE010027801.1:0-20710 GCA_022085475.1 Heliosperma pusillum | reverse complement strand
CCCTTAAAAAGGTTTTGGTTGGGAAGTGACGGGCTAAGCTACATGAAATTGCCTAGACCTCAAAACAATCCTTTACCTAGAGGACCCGCGGCGTGGGATTTTGTTTGTCCTAGGGAGGAGAGTTTGGGGGTAAGTAGTGCGGAAGAGGAGGAGGTAGAAGAAGTGCCTTTGAGGCAAAGGAGGGCAAGGAGAGAGGGTGGTGAGGAAGTGAGCATTTGAGAGAGGAGATTGAGATCCTTGCAATTGAGCAAGGCCCTTCCCAAACCACCAATTTTGAACAACAACAACAACAACAACAACAACAACAACAACAACAACAACAACAACAACAACAACAACCACCACCACCATTTCATTTCCAATCACCATTCCAAAGCCACCATGATACCGACACCCCCATGTTTGATGCGGAGGGTCGTTCTAGCACACCCATGGAGCCATGGCAACAACAAATGGCTAACTATTTTGCTAGCACCAACGACGTCTTGGCACACATTAGTGGGTGGGTAGATGCCTCAAACACTTGGCAACAATTACAAGGAGGTAGGCTTGAGAGTTTGGATGATTGGCATAATGTTGTGGAGGAGAGGGAGAGATTGAGAGGGGAAGCCGAGAGGGCTCAAAATGAGGAATGGAAGAGGATGCTAGACGGGCAAGAGGAAGCCCGCCTTTGGAGAGAACAACAAGACCAAAGGTGGAAAGAGCAAAAGGATATGTGGGCCACCCAAAATGCTTGGAGAGAGCAAGCTACGAACCACTTTAGCGCTCAAAATGAGCGCCACCACACCTATCTTCAAGACTCCTATGAAGATGCGGTGGCGCAAGAGGACGTTTAGGGATTGGCTAGCTCTCTCTTTGGGATGTCCATGCAACAAAACCCGGGCTACCCTTTTCCTTACACCCAAGCAACCCTTGATGAAGGCATGGAGCAAAGAAGACGGATTAGAGAAGCAAGGGATAGGAGGAGAAACCGAGGGGGTGCCTCGGGATCTTCTCCTTTCGGAAATTGATGAGGTAACATTTTTTCCTCTCCTCCACAATGAGGACATTGTGTATTCTAAGTGTGGGGGAGAAGATTGTACATAGTTAGTTTGTTTTTGATGCATTGTAAAAAAATTTTTTTTTTATGTCTTTATTTTGAAGAAAAAGAAAAAGAAAAAAAAAAAAGAGAAAGAAAAAAAGAAAAAGAAAAAAAAAAAAAAATTGAAAATCCCGGCTAGGTGAAAACCCACAAGGGTGGGCACCTAGGCAAGATTGGGAAGGTGGCCGAGGACGGAATGAAAACCCGAAAGGGCATTCCGGGCAAAATGAAGAATCGAGTGGCGAGCCACCAATGAGAGGAAAGGAAAAGCTAAGGTGAAAACCCGAAAGGGCACCTTAGGCAAAATGAGGGATTTTCAAGAAAAAAAATGAAAAAATGAAAAAAATGAAAAAAAAATTGAGCATAATTCTTCCTATGATGAGAATTTTTGGAGGAATAAGAAGGGAGTGATAAGGAGGAAAATTGGAAGGAGGCTAGTTTAGGACCCTTTTATTTTTATTTTTGAGTCAAAAAAACTTTGTTCCAAATTGGTGGATTTATGTTGGTGGTCGCTTGGTTGTGCAAATTGTGAAGTTTGGGGCCAACCAAGTAACCATGATTTGCATTAGTGGAGTAATAAGGGGGTGATATAAGGAGTGGATTTGTGTGAAGATTGTTGAGAAAGACCATCTCGCTATGCCTTGTGATAAGGCAAAGATGGTCATACTATTTTATCGGGAGCTATAAGTAGGGAGGAGTTGATTTGAGTCGGAGTAGGTGGCATGTCGTGTCTTTAGTCTTGAGGGATGATATAAGGAGGGGGAGTGAGAGAAGAGTGTCACAAGAATTGAGTCTTTTTGTTTTGTTTTTGTCATAGGTGGATTGTTTAAGAGGGAGTATAAGAAGGTTTTAGTGAGGGAAGAGAGGTCAATGCCTTCACACACACTTTGTTGGGCTCGTGTCGTTCATGCTAATCTCGAGTTTTGCTCGGGACGAGTAAAAGTCCAAGTGTGGGGGTGTTTGACAACGTCAAATAATGTCGTGTCTAGTAGTAACTTTTAGAGTCTTTCGTTCTACTTTTTACGGGTCATTAGCTTTGTGTTATGTTAATTTTAGTTTTTGTAATAGTGTTAGTATTTAGTATTTTAAGTCAAATTTAAGAGTCAAATCCCGAAAGTCAATAAAAGTCAAACCCGAAAACCCGAGACCCAAAAACCCGGAACTTGAAGTGGGCTAACAATGAATCACCAAGGTTTGAAGACAAAGCCCAAGGGGTCAATGGAAGTCAAGGCGGGGTCAATATCCATGGGGTCAACGAAAGTCAAGAAGGAAAGCAAAGAAGAAAATCTGGCAGCGTTCGACGCAGCCTGCGTCGTAGGACGCAGCCTGCGTCGTAGGACGCAGCCTGCGTCAGCATGACGCAGCCTGCGTCGTAGGACACAGCCTGCGTCATCTCTCAGCACGGGTTTTTCTCATTTTCTCGTCTTGTCTTTTGGAAGCCCATATTTCAAGGCCCCTAGGTTTGCGGACCAAGGGTATAAAAGAAGATTTCTGAAGAGAGACAAAGGAGAGAGAGCATTCACCATACAACATCATATTTTCCTTAGCATTTCTCTCTTTTTGTTCTTCAAGTTTGGCTTTTGTAATGGGTTTTTCCTTAGAAATTGGTTGTATTATGAAGACTATGGGTAGCTAATCTCCTTTTACTTAGTGTAATTTGAACAAGTTCTTTCCTTTTAGCATTGTAAGACTTTTTAATCCTTCCTTCTCTATTTAATTTCATCTTCCTTTGTTTGATTTTCCTTATTGAATGAATTGTTGTTAAGACCAACCATCTTAGTAATTGTTTGTTTGATTAAATTGCATTGTCTTGATGAATTTGGTTGATTTGTCTTGATATTTGTTGATGCAACTTGAAAGATTGTAACTTTGGTTTAAAAGTTAGAATCTTTTGAGTGGAATTTGGGTTATTATGTATTTAGAACATGGTTTAATGTTTTAGTTCATGAATCTAGCATGCTTCTTTGGTTTTGTGCTTAAAGCTTGCATCTTTATTTATGCTTATGGTTTAATAAGTATGGGTTTAGTTGTATTGGGTCATTTATGGATGGTTTAATTCATGGTGGCTAATTCTTTGAAGTTTGCAATAGATAAATAGAGAAGGGAGGAAAGGAGGGATCTTTACTTTGTTAATTGTGGGGGAACTTGGGATAATTGCACTAAGTTGTTTTTCCTTATTTGAATCTTTGATTATTTAGTTGTTATTGGTGATTCTAGGATTGATAATCTTTTCTCATGAAAAACTTTCTCCCTATTTGTTATCTACATGTTTACCATTGTGAATATCATAGTTTGTAAGTAATTCTAGTCTTTGTTTCAATTAGTGTTTAATTTGTGGTTAGATTTATTAATTTGTTTAATCGGTTTTTAGCAAGAGTCTAGATTAGATTATTAGCATTCACCGCCTTCTCTTGGGTTCGATCCTTGTCTTACCCTTACTACCCTTTACTTAGGATAGTTTGAATCTAGATTTGGTTTTATAAATTGTTATTTGGCATAGCTAGTTTCCGGAATTAACGACCCCGAAAATAAGCTCGTCATGAACCTTAGCCAAATTCGGGGGCAAGTCCAACTTGTAAGCAACGGCACCAATCCTCTTCACAATATGAAAGGGTCCAATGTATTTCGGGCTCAATTTACCCTTAACACCAAACCTTTTAACACCTTTCATCGGAGATACTTTCAAGAATACCTTATCTCCAACTTCAAATTCTAACGGTCTTCTCCGGATATCGGCATAAGACTTTTGACGGTCTTGAGCGGCTTTCATTCTATCACGAATGACCTTCATATGATCAATGGTCTCAACAAGAACATCGGGGCCTAAGTCACGAACATCACTCAATTGATTCCAACATATAGGACTTCGACATTTCCTTCCATAAAGAGCTTCATAAGGAGCCATCTTGATCGATGCATGAAAACTATTGTTGTAAGAAAACTCCACCAACGGTATACTCTTTTCCCAACTAGATTGGAAGTCGAGTGCACAAGCCCTAAGCAAGTCTTCTAAGGTCTGAATAGTCCTCTCGGTCTGACCATCGGTAGCGGCATGAAAAGCGGTACTCATCAACAATTTACTACCCATGGCTTCTTGTAAAGCCTTCCAAAATATCGAACAAAACCTCGGATCTCGATCGGATATAATCTCCTTGGGAACACCATGGTATCTAACAATCTCATCAACATAGGCTTTCGCTAGTCGATCTAAACTCCAAGTCTCTTTGATCGGAATGAATCTAGCACACTTGGTCAAACGATCAACAACAACCCAAACGGCATCTTTACTTCCAACGGTCCTTGGCAAAGCCATAACAAAATCCATAGAAATAGATTCCCACTTCCATAGTGGAATATCCAAAGGTTGTAGCAATCCACCGGGCCTATTGTGTTCGATTTTCACTTGTTGGAAAGTGAGACATCTTCCAACATAAGACACAACATCGCCTTTCAAATTCGGCCACCAAAATTGTAGCTTCAAATCTTTATACATCTTATCACCTCTGGGGTGAATAGAATAAGGGGAAAGGTGAGCTTCATCAAGAACTCGCTTTCTCAAATCAAGAGCATTAGGCACAAACAAACGGCCATGGAATCGAAGAACACCTTTATCATCAAATTTGAAATCTTTAGCTTTACCTTCAAGGAGCTTGGCTTGAATAGATTTGTAGGTAAGATCATCAACTTGGCTTTCGCGGATCTCACGGAGAAAAACAGGTTCGGAAGTCATAGCACCAACATAAACAAATCCACGCTCCACGAATTCCAACTCAACTTTCGAAACTCGGCACAAAGATCATCGGGTAATACCCGCATAGCATTCAATGCATGAGAAGCTTTCCTACTAAGAGCATCGGCAACAACATTTGCCTTCCCTTCATGGTACAATAACTCAAAATCATAATCATTCACCAATTCCAACCATCTTCTTTGTCTCATATTCAACTCTTTTTGAGTAAATATGTACTTCAAACTTTTGTGATCGGTGAATATACGACAATGAACACCAATAAGGTAGTATCTCCACACTTTCAAGGCATGAACAATGGCCGCCAATTCCAAATCATGAGTAGGATAGTTCACATCATGAACTCTCAACTGTCTCGAAGCATAAGCCACCACCTTCCTACTTTGCATAAGTACACAACCCAATCCCATCTTAGAAGCATCACAATAGACATCAAAGTCTACACCATCTTCAGGCAAAGTTAACACCGGAGCGGTAGTTAACCTCTTCTTTAACTCTTGAAAAATGGCTTCACAAGCTTCATTCCATAGAACTTGGTTTCCTTCTTCAACAACTGGGTCATCGGTCTAGAAAGCTTAGAGAAATCCTTGACAAATCTACGGTAATAACCAGCTAAACCAAGAAAACTTCGGACTTCTCTTACATCGGTCGGACTCTTCCAACCTACAACGGCTTCAATCTTTGAAGGATCCACCATTACACCTTCTTTAGAAATTACATGCCCAAGAAAGGACACTTTAGGTAACCAAAACTCACACTTGGAGAATTTAGCAAACCACTTCTGACGACGAAGAACACTCAAAATAGTCCTTAGATGAATAGCATGCTCTTCTTCGGTCTTGGAGAATATAAGGATATCGTCAATGAACACCACCACACACTTGTCAAGACACTCACTAAATGTGCGGTTCATTTGATCCATGAAAATAGCGGGAGCATTTGTCAATCCAAATGTCATCACCTTGAACTCATACTGACCATACCTTGTACTAAAAGAGGTCTTCGGAATATCAACATCTCGAACAGGAATTTGGTGATAACCGGATCCTAAATCGATCTTGGAAAAAGTAGAAGCACTCTTTAGTTGATCAAACAAATCTTCTATCCTCGGCAAAGGATACCTATTCTTGATTGTAATCCGATTCAATTCACGGTAATCAATACAAAGCCTCATAGAACCATCTTTCTTCTTCACAAAAAGAACGGGAGCACCCCAAGGCAAGGCACTTGGTCGAATAAAACTCTTCTCTATCATATCATCAAGTTGCTTCCTTAACTCTTTCAATTCGGTTGGAGCCATACGGTAAGGAGCTTTGGCTATGGGTCCGGAACCAGGTACAAGATCAATAGAAAACTCAACATCACGCTCGGGAGGAATCCCGGGCAAGTCATTAGGGAATACATCAATGAATTCACGAACTATAGGCACATCTTCAATATTTGGCAAAGAGGTAGTTGAAGAAGTCACAATACACAAGTATGTTTGGTGACCCTTTCTTACCATACTCACCAACTTCATTGCGGAAATCAAAGACACACCTTTTCGGGGATGAGATCCCTTATAGGTTATTCTAACTCCTAAAGGACTCTTTAAATAAATCTTTTGATCACGACACTCAAACCTAGCATGGTACAATGCTAACCAATCAATGCCTAGAATTATATCGAACTCTCCTAGAGGGAACTTAAGGAGATTAGCGGGAAAGATAGAACCCGCAATAGATATTGGAACATTAGGATAAAGAGTAGAACAAGAGATAATATCTCCGGATGGTAAGGATATGGGAGTATCCTCACTAGATGTAGGCTCGATAGATAATTTATTAGCATAAGTCGAAGACATAAAGGACATAGAAGCACCGGTATCAAAAAGAATAAGACACGGTTGCTCCAAGATTGAGAACATACCCGTAATTATCTCTGGATGAGCATCGTCTTCGGCTCCGCTCAAAACAAAGATAGAACCCTTAGGTTTGGCAATAGGAGGGGGCAACTTACGATTGGGGCAATCTTCATAACGGTGACCACCCTTTTGATAAAAGAAGCAAATATAAGGTCGGTTAGAACAAGACACACCGGGGTGGTGTGGTTGTCTACAACGGTTACATTGACGACCTTGAGCTTGAGGAGCATAAGGCCTATGAGCCACATTAGAAGTAGCTCGGGGAATGAAAGGAGCGGGAGCTCT
Source organism: Heliosperma pusillum (assembly GCA_022085475.1). Lineage (NCBI taxonomy): Eukaryota > Viridiplantae > Streptophyta > Magnoliopsida > Caryophyllales > Caryophyllaceae > Heliosperma > Heliosperma pusillum. Next base: position 13,693 of record JAIUZE010027801.1, on the reverse strand, counting down.
TGCATTTGCATTTGCATTTGAAGGAGGATTGAATCTCCTCTTGTTAGCATAAGAGTTAGAGGAAGACGGAGTAAACGGTCTCTTCCCATAGACATTTGGCCTAGGAGTGAAGGAAGGAGAGGGATTATTCATCATAGCTTCATCCCTAATGGCCTTCATGGAATTCTTGGCCCATAAACCATTATCATATAAATCCCCAAAGGAAGTAGTATTCCTCCTCACTTTACTTTGAAGTAAAGCACTAAGCTTGTTGCGGTAGTAGAAAGCTCGGTCCTCGTCATCTCTGATAAGCCTCAGAGCAAAATGAGCAAGCTTGTTGAACTCCGTAGTGAAGTCTTGTGCCGAGAAGTTACCTTGCTTGAAGTCAATAAACTCCTTGAGCCTTTGTTGCTTGAGCTCCTTAGGGTAGAATCGACCTTCCACTAGAGCTTTGAAACAAGCCCAATTGAAATCATCTTCAAGAGTAGCGGTGGCGCTAGTAATCGCCCACCAATTATCTGCTTCCCTTACAAGGAAGTGCTTTGCGATCCTCCCCTTGTCCTCTTCACGGACTTGGTATAGATCAAATTGCTTCTTCATCTCTCGGAACCATTCCGATAGTTCGGTAGGGTCCGGCTCTCCACCGTAAGGTATAATCTTACTCCTAGCTATTTGACCTGCCACCCAAGTGTAGCCTCCTTGGTGGTTATTTTCTCTACGAGGGGGAACTTGGTTGGCTTGAGCAAAAGCCGCATCTTGTTGATTTTTCAACACATGCGTAAGAGCTTCCAGCATAACATTCTCTACTACTCAAGGTCTAACCATCTTCATAAGAAACAAAAACAAATTAAGTTACTCCTATCAATTAGCATAAACAAATAGACTACCAAGTAAAGTCCTTAACTTCTACCCATCTCTCATTTATTATTTCAAGGTCAAGTAGTTTAAGTTTAGGGTTCACGTATGTGCGTCGGGAGCGTTTAAGCTCTGATACCAACTGTGACAACCCTCGCGAATGCGGAAATAAAACATAACAAGCATGTGATTTATATAGCGGAAAATACGGTATTTTTAAAACCTTTTTACATGCTATTAGATAAGTACGGGGAATGTCAATAATTACAAACCAAATTATAAAATACTACAAGAGACGGAGTCTCTCAAAATGTTAACAAAAGACAAAGTTATTTAGCAACTAGCTAAGAAACGTCTAGGGGTGAATCATCCAGGTCAACGCCCGCTAGCTCACACCCGAACCCAAAATACCACAAGCAAAAGTCATCCAATCAAGCAACCTGTTCATCCATGAAAAACATGAACGCCACAGTCAGTGGGGAGTAACTCCGGGTTCTCCCAGCCATATCACATTAAACGTACATAGAAGGAAATACAAAATTAGAAGCATGCATATATAGATATACATGTGAAATACGATAAGAATAGATAGGCAATTCAATATATAATGATAAGAGTATATGAAGTACAAATCCGTAACCATCATGTTATAGAAGGACACGGGGAAGACACTCTTAGGCAACCATATATACTCACTAGGGCTTGCATCTCACCATTAGCGGCATAAGTTTGATAAGATTGAGACTCGACAAACAAACCATGCCAAGTCATCCAAAGATCATGAATAATCAGTCATATAATCATCCATCCAAACATACCAATACATTGACGACATCTCTCACGGTAAATGCCACGCACTAGCACCGTGTACATGGCAAGTATGATTAAAAGACATCCACGGGATAAGACATTTCCCTGAACGCATACACGATGCTACATTTCATATATGTAGACTAATTTCCTCCTGGTAGGACGACGATAATAATACGGTCCTAGTCTAAACCTGGCCAGACTCTCGGGATAAACGTTTTCCGATTCGACATGCGATGACATTCGCATCCAAGACTCGATCAATCATAGACGCCGAGTACCCCAAATTCGGTCGACATTCACGAAAGAGACGGAAAAGAGCGCAAGCCTCATAACAAGCGGTACGCTACATGCAGTTGACACCACCTCGCAAATATACAACATTTGACGGCCGGGTCGATCAACGCAAAGCGTTCGTCTCCCAACAACGTCGTCATATGCCCACTAACACATGCAATTAAGAAGTAAGGATACACTCCCCGTTCCGACATTCCAGCCTTACAAACGTGGAGGTAGCCAAGGGAATGAGAGTACAAAGCACATAGGAAATTAGTGCTCAAACCGTAACATTTGTAAAAACCGACTCAAAGTGGGACATACCAAAAACCGTCACAAAACATGCTATACAAGCGAATGGAATATCATATATTCAAAACATTAATATTTAAAGTCATTCCGTAAATTCATACGATAAATGAACCATTGGAAATATTATAAATGAAAACGTAAATGAGAATTACAAAGAAACTTTTGCAGGGTGCCAGCCGGTCAGGTGGACCGGCTGCCGGCCACCCGGCTGGGACCAAAGGTACACGAGAAAAACAAAGGAAAAGGTAGAGGTGTCTCAGCCGGTCAGCAGACCGGCTGCCGGTCGACCGGCTGAGACGTAATGTATAATAAAATTCTACTTAAACCACCATTCAACATCAGCCACTCCCCAGCCGGTCAGCTGACCGGCTGCCGGTCGGCCGGCTGGGGTCAATATCACACGAAATTCACTAATTCACTAAGGATCATTATACAATAACATCATCTATCATCACAATTCATCCATTTCCAATATCAATTATCAACTAACCACATCCATCATCAACAATACAATTCCTATGATTACTAATCCTATTCTAAATACGATTACTAACATAGAAAACATGTAAAACACGTAAATGATATCGAGTAACTCTTCACCGTTACCTTTTCGCGTCTTTACTCCGCGTCAATGTCCTCTTCAATCAAGATGTAGTCTTTGTCGGGATCTTGGAGGTCACCACCTACAAATAGATAATAAAAGATGAATATAATTTACCTTGAGAAAGACGGATAAATTGAAAAGCGAGAAAGACGGTAATTTTATTACCAAAACGGATAGAGGACGATGAGAGGGAAAGAATGAGACGAACTAGAGCGAATTTGAGCGAGTAATGAAGGAGTTATAACGATTCTAAGCTTGGAAGAATATGGAGGTTAGGTTTTGGGGATTACTTGTTGAGGAAGAAGAAGTCTGAGTTGTGAGGGAGTTAGGTTACGAGGGAGTATATGAAGGAGTAAGTGGAAAAGATGTGGAAAAAGCCCATAACGTCTTAACACGTAACTTACTCGAATTCTCGCGTAAAATCCAAATAGGAACTCGGAAATTCTAAACTAGACACGGGAAATTTAATTCTAAACTAAAACTAAATTTCGCTGAAAAGTATCCGTAAAATTATTTTTACTATAAAAATAGGGTACATTTGCGGGTGTTACACCCTCAATTTGCCTCCTCGAAGCCAAATTAATTCCCCACCAAAATAGGCAAGATTTATTGGGAAAATGATCTTCTCCATTCTCCCTTCCCTCCCCTCCCCTCCCGTCCCTTTCTTTTCCCTCCTTCTCTCTCCCCTCCCTTTCCTTCCACTTGTGCTATCCAAACACACTAAAAAGGTCCACTTTCACTGTTTCTCTTACAAATATTTTTTTTAATAATAATCCAGCCCGATTACAAAGAAAATCTCCACGATTAACCCAGATCGTGCGACTCGAGTACAACCTCGTACCCCAAAAATCTCTCACTCACAAATTAGAAAATTACAAATCAGTTGTCCCTTTATATTGTTTGCAAGATGGAACGATGAAGTACAATTATTAGGAGATGAAGGTTTAGGAGAAACTCGGAATTGGAATTCAAAACACAACTCAAAAGTTTTGCAAAATACTTTTTTAAACTAATAAAATGAAACTTTGTTTTTGCAAATCACGTGCTAGCACAAGAGTGAATTGATGACTCGTAACTGGACTTTCATATTTATTGGAATAAAGTTGGTAGAAATATCTCACAAAATAAGGTTCAAGATGTTCTTAAAGATAACAAAATCTTTACCAAATATATAAGATAATAATCTTCCAATATTTTATTTCACAAAAATATTTTCTAACTAAAGGAGGAAGTTTATTATAATAGAATATTTTGTCCAGAATAAAATCTTGTAAGTGATAATTTTTCAATCTCACGAAAATAGTTCTGAAAAAGAGTCACCGTGTTTTTATGAGTTGCTCTGAGCAGCACAACGTTGTGACTGTTTAAAACATATGTTTGAGTTTTGCTCAAGATCCTCATCTTTACATTTTCTAGAGTCAAGAAGTACGACTCAAATTGTCTTCAAGCTTCTTCCATTATTATAAGCTCCAATTCTTGAATACATGTGATACACTTCATGTCTAGCCAAAATACAATAGTAAAGAAGGAGGGAATGATTAAGGACTTGTCTTCATCAATTAAATGGTTCAACATGTTTTACCCGTAAAGAGTATAATATTTGGGCTATTTTTTGTCATCCTTTGAGGTAATATTCGTGCACTCCCATTTTATTATAGAGGAACTATTTGGCTCTCTCGCCGGTAGTTTTTTTTACCTCTATTTAAAGAGGTTTTTATTATCTCTCTTGTATCTATAGTTAAATATATATTGTTCCGCAACGCTCTATACCCCTACATCTTCAGTTGACCATTAGAGTTATAGTGTGTAACCTAAATTCGGGTTTAGATAAATGAAGATGAATTCATGTGTTGTGTTATGGTTGTAGAAATGTATGGTGGTGGTTTACAAAGGTGATACTGAACTGGTTATGGTGGTGCAAAAGTGGTGGTGATGGTGGCACTTATGGCCTCTAAAGCTTGAGAAGGATGGGCGAAAGAAGGTTAGCGACTACTATAATAGGGGTAAGGCGAATGTGGTTTAATGAAAGCCTTGGTGCAAGGTCGGTCTAGTGGTGGGGTCTGGAAGGAGGGGAAGTGATTGTTAGAGCTAGTGTCTTCCACAGTTAGTACAATAACATAAATAAATCTCTCTAGGTTCACAGGGTATACTTTATATTATAATCAGTTGATTAACGTTCATCAATAACGGTTGGCTTGCTAGATAAGTTTGACGTTATTGTCATACAGATGGCGGTGATCAACTGGTCCCTAAAAGTCACACCTAGAGGATGTGTTTGAGAGATGTGATTATTTGAGAAAATAATCGTATTGATGCCCTATTATATGACTAAAAAGTTAGTCAGTGTATTTGACTAAAAGGTTAGTCAATGTGATGATGAGACGATTATTTAATAACGATTAAATAATATAAGCTGAGACGAATTAAAAGTAATTCGTAATTAAATATAAACTGTTGTATTTAATTAGCATCTACATTATATAAAAGCACAAACATTTATTGTGTTCTTATTGGTTGCTTAATTTAAGGGATTGAAAAAGTAAATTGACCCCACCATCATTTTTGCTAATTAATTACTATCTCTCATCCTATCTATACATATATTCCCTCCGTTTTTTTATATATGACGTTTTGCTTTTTCGAGGTAAGCTTTTGACTTTAACATTTCGAAAAATATATTTGTTCAAAAATTATAAAAATGATACCATTAAATTTCTTACGAAAAAACTCTTTCATACGAGTATATATACATATGATAATATTTAATTTTATATATTGAGAGATATTGAAGAGAGAAGTGAGTGTCTCGAAATGTGATGAAGTCATATATAAAAAAACAAAGGGAGTATACAAATACAAACATGATATACAAATTAATTGTGGCCATCAAAAAATTATAAAGACAACAAGAATCAACTATAAAAATTACAAAAATATACCACCCTTCGGACTTCAAATTTAACAGAAATAAATTTGAAAAAACTACATTGAAATAAAACACTATGTATTTAGAATTATCGATACACCTAAAAAATCTACTTCATTTCGTGGAAGACAAATTGATTTTATCGAAAAATAAATCAAGTAAAATCATTAAACATAAAAAAATTCAAGACGAAGAAATTTTGTAAATAAAATTGTTTTCAAATAAAACTATTTCTAATATTATTTATATTTCGAAATAAAAACTTTACATTTTTTTTTGGAATTTAGTATTACTGACCAATAATTTAGTAAGAGGAATGCAAACATAGATCTAATCTTTTCCGTAAGAAATACCGATATCACCAATATTTCAACAAGAGTTTCATTAATAAAGTAAAAGGAGATGAGTAATTTGTTTAAAGTTTATAAAATAAAGATGATACTTGATAAAAGAGTATATACAAGTATACAACTATATAAGAAAGATTGGTGGGGGGATATTTGGTAATGAGAAGGAGTTGATTTATACATATTTCTACATCGTATCCTGATTTGTGCATGTGTAAATAATACTAACATAATAAGTAATACTAATACTAAAAATTATACATTCTTCTTTATTATGCCATACAAATGCTAATGTAGACTTTGGTACATTTTCGTCTATGATACGTCACTATACGTCTAATGATGTTGCTTATTTTTTCAGCCTTATTTATAATATGAAAATATATGACAGAACACACTATTTGCAATGACAATATATTCTAAATAGCACGCCCGTGCAAATTCTGCACGGGTTTAAAACTAGTATATATAATGTAAGCTTATGCGAATTAAAATGTTAATTCGTAATTGAATATAAAATGTTATATTGAATTAGCAAATTATAATTATACGGATAATTATAATTAACGTATATATTATACTTTTGTCATATTAGATGTTATCAGACCGGTATTAATGTATCGACTACAAAATGTTGTATGGACATATAAATACATGACAACACAAGTGACATTTATAATAATAATACACATTATATATTAAAGCGAATTTAACCGAAATAAAGTCCAGATTCACTCTGGACTTTTCGGTCCATTAGTGGTTAATTAGAGGAGAAAATATCTCCCCTAATAACTACATTGGTGCCGTGTGAAATAGGGAGAAGAGAAGAAATTTTTTTTTTCTTTTAACCCTAAAATCACTTGTGCCTCCATCTACACACATCACAAAATTAAAAAAGTTAACAGTAACTTTTCACAAAACATTCTAGCAAATTCAAGGGCATTTCTCATTTTATCTTGGGTGCTACGATAAGGAGATATCATCATTTTGATATTGTTCTTAGGCCATTAAAGCAAGGACTAAAGGTTATTTCTAATCTCTCGCTTATTATGCATTTTCGTTTATGACTATTAATCATATAATCATAATTTCATTATAATCCTGAATGATTTAAAGGGAAGTATACGGATATTTTCCCACAAGTGGTATCAGAGCCATAGGGTTATGAAATTGTTTATATGATTTTCGTAAATAATGAATTTGTATAATTTTAAAAAAAAAAAAAAAAAATTCCATTCGGCAAAAATTTTTTTTATGCCGTGTGTTTTTATTTTTTTGGGTGTTCCATTTTGATTCAAATATTGTTATTTTAAAAGGTTGAGATAATAATATATGAATTTGTAGATGTTTTGATTTAATAATGATTGAATTAAAACGTAAATGAAATTTGATATGAATGTTAATGAACATCCTTTTGCTTTATATTTTCGGTATAAAATGATCTAGATATTCATGTTGAAAGGTTAATTTGAATCATCTAGTTTGTATCAATGTTTAATATCGATTAGATATTGTTTGTTTGTACCGATCTAGTTAATATAAGCATGATCGAATTAAAACCGTTTAATTTGATTATTTTTTTTTGCTGCCCGTGTACTGTTCATGTACTGTTCACAGTTAAAAAAAAAAACATTTTTTTGACAGCAGCGGTTTTAAAAAAAAAAAGGGTTCTTTTGGTTTTTTTTGTATAAACCGTAAGAGAGAAAAAAAAAATTAGTATGAACAGTAATTATAAAAAAAATATATAAAAAAATTTGCGTTTTTTTTTTTTGATTAAACCAATTTTTGTTTTGTACATTATAAAGATAATGTATGATTTTTTTTTGTGAAAAAGTTCACAAAATTTTTGATACCATGTTATTTTAAAAAGGTTTAAAATAATGTTGTTGTAATTCATATTGATTATGAATTTCATTGGATTTTGATTGAAATCTCGTGATGAATTACGGAATCGTCACATGATTTAATGGTGGTTTGCATAATTAATCAACATAATTTATGCGTTATGTTTTGTATGATTAATTTTTAGTTGATGCTTTTATTATGTTGAATGTTGTTTGAATGGTTTAATTTTACGCATTTTTGTACAATCAGTTGTAATTTACTAGTGTGGCCTTAGTAGATTATGTTTTCGTACTGATGGAAACATAGTCTTGGTTGTATTTTGAGATCTCGTATCTCCCCTTTGTAATTTTAATTTTTGGAATCATTTTGAATTAGAATGTAAATAGGTTTACATTTGTATTTTTAAAATGTATTTTGAGAAGATTCAAGATGGAGATCGGATGGCTCACTCCCGCTATATGGACCAAGGTGGAACATCAAGACAAGCTTCTCGGGTCCAAGGGTGGATTCCAACTTGTATTTTGTTCATTTTGGTAGTTAGGCCACACTAGGTGTTTTATTTTGCGTTTTATTTTTCCATTCTCGTTGCTTTATTCACATGATAGATAATTGCATCATATTCCGCCTAAACCAAACCACCTAAAATGCATGAAAAATGATTCATATAGTTTGAATATTTAAATCATGGACATACAGATGTCCCTCGTTTTTAGGGCCATCACCTTAGTTTAAATCATTCTCGAGTTGCTAGACATTCGTTCACTTAAAATGAATTAAAGTTAAGATGTTGGGACCTTCCCCTACAACTAAAATTGAGACTAGTCTTTATAGGGAAAACTACTATGAACCCCCTCTTCGTCGGAAGTCATAATATGACCCCTCACTACGTTGGGTAAGTAGTGAGTGTTGACCTATTTTTATCTCAACATTATAGTACGAGTAATATCTCGTGATTATGATGAACTAAAGATAGAATTTACAGAAATTTATCGACCAGGAATTCTAAAAGTAGAATTAGCCAAGAGGTTGGCTTATCAATTTACAGAAATTGAGTCTTGGGATCATTTATATAATCCCTGAGGGAGGTCAATTGTATAAATGCACGAGTCATCGTATTAAACAGTTTTTCATTAGACTCAAAATTAAAACTATGAATACTTATCATATTTATTTTCTCTTTTCACAGTTTTTGAATTCGTTATATACAGATATAACTGCTAATAACAAATGGCTGACCATACTGATGACCGATGGCAAGTGCCACGCTCGGACGTGAGTCCTGGCTTAAGATTTTCATGGACAATATGAATCAGTCAACGCGACTGAAGAATAACGGGTCCAACTTTGCGAACTGGGAGGCGGCATTACGGAATGCTGCCATTGCGGACGGTAAGCTCAAGTACTTGACTGAGCCACTACCGCCCAACCCAGGCCCCAATGCAGGAGCCAATGAATCACTTGCTTATAGTGATTTCATGATGGAGGCGGGTGCGACAAAGAACGTACTCATCTTTTCAATGGAATCAAATTTGCAAAGGCGATTCATTGCCCATGGTGCGAATAAGATTTTCTCCACGCTCTCTAACGAGTTCTCGAAAGCTCCGAGGATCGTTAGCTATGAGCATACCTGTCGCTTCTTTGAGGTGAAACTCCAGAAGGGACAAGCGGTTAGCCCACACATTCTTGATATGATTGAGAATGTCGAGAAACTGGAGGCACTTGGTTGCAAAATCGATGAGAAGATCGTCATTGACCGCGTTCTTCATTCACTTCATGATGGTTTTGCCCTTTTTAGGGCAAATTACTATATGAATGATATGAAGAAGAGTCTTCATCAGCTCCACTCACTTCTCGTACAGACCGTGAGTGATCTGAAATTGAGTGGGAGTCTGAAACAGGACGTTCTCATGATTGCAAACAAGGGCAAAGGTAAGGGCAAGGCTCAGGCCAACCTAGCTGTAGGGAAGCCGAAATTCAAAAGGCCAGGGCAAGGCAAGAGTGGGCCTGGTGAGACTAGCGGTAGCTCAAAAGGCAATACAAAGAGCGATGAAGGTAACGTGGAGTGCCACCATTGCCACAAGCTTGGGCATTGGAGGAGGAACTGCCCCGTGTACCGTGAGGACATAAAAGCAGGCCGAGTCTCTTCTGTTGGTATGTCTTCTTCTTTTATTCATATGATTGAGATTAACCATGCAAGTTTCGGAACTTTGGTATTAGATACTGGTTGTGGTTCTCATCTGTGTAATCATTTGCAGGGCCTAAGAAACATCACAATTCTCGCAAGGGGTGATGTGGACCTGCGAGTGGGGAATGGAGCAAGAGTAGCTGCCGTTTCAGTGGGAACATATGTAATCCAACTCCCGAGTGGATTTGAGTTATTTCTGAATAACTGTTACTATGTACCCAGTTTATCTAAAAACATTATTTCTGTTTCCGTACTTGATAAGGACGGTTTTTCGTTTGTAATAAAGGATAATAGCTGTATTTTCTCTTTAAACGAAATGATTTATGGTAAAGCAGTTTCCATGAATGGGATTTATGTTTTAGATCAAACCACAGATATATTGCATGTGAGTAATAAAAAGGTAAAGGTTGGTGACAAAGATCAAACCTATTTATGGCATTGCCGTATTGGACACATAAATGAAAAAACAAACGCGTGAAGAGCTCATTGACAAGGGACTTCTCCCCATTTGACTATGAATCTTTTGGCACTGTGAATCATGTCTCATAGGCAAAATGACTCGAAGTTCCTTCAAAGGTGTGGAATGCGCGTTTGCTGACATATTAGGACTCAGATACTGATTGTGGCTGTGGACATTATGTCAAATCAACGCTAGAGAGGCTATTAGATATGTTATCACTTTCACGGACGATTTGAGTACATATGGATTGATGTTATACTTAATGAAGGTCGCATAAAAGTGCACGTATTTGACACAGTTCAAGGAGAATTCCAGAATAAGGTTGAAAACAAACTGGATAGAAAGATGAAATGTAGCTACACGTTCCGAAGTGGTGGCGAATATCTTCGAATGAGTTTGATCAACACCTCAGAATGTGTGTAGTACTACAGTTAACTCCACCTGGAACACCACAATTGAATGGTCTGTCCGAACGGAGAAATCGAACATTACTTGATATGGTTTGATCCATGATGAGTCACACGGTTGTACCTGATTCATTGTGGGGTTATGCTCTTTTGTCAGCTCCTTTAATACTTAACCGAAGTCCGTCTAAAGCTGTAGACAAGACTCCATATGAATTATGAAAGGGAACGGTCCCTAACTTGTCCTTTATTCGGGTTTGGGGCTGCGAGGCTTATGTCAAGTGGAGACCTGACGATAAGCTCGGCCCACGATCGGTAAAGACATACTTTATTGGTTATCCAAAAGGGATGTTTGGTCATTACTTTTACTCGCCTACCGAACATCGAGTTTTTGTTGCGGCTAGTGCGACGTTCTTAGAGAAAAAGTTTCTCGAGAATAGGACAAGTAATAGAACCTTCGATCTGTCGGAGATTCAAGAACCAACAACCGAGCAATCAATGGAGGAAACTGTTCCTTCATCATCGGCTGCGGTCAATATTCCTTTGGAACCTAGGAGGTCGGGTAGACACTCTATTCCTCCAGACAGATACATTGGTATGGTCGAGGAGAATGAGAGTGATGACGTTTTACTCCTTGAGAGTAACGAACACGCTACCTATAAAGGTGCCATGACATGTTCCGACTCTAAGCTATGGCTTGACGCCATGCAATCCGAGATGGACTCTATGTATGAGAATGACGTATGGGATCTGGTTGACTTACCTGATAAGGTTCGGCCTCTTCAGTGCAAATGGCTTACAAAATAAAGCATTCTGAGAAGGACAACCAGATACCTACAAGCAACGACTAGTGGCAAGGGTTTCACTCAAGTGCAAGGGGCCACTCATGATGAATTTTTGCACCCGTAGTTATGCTGCGTTCCATTCGGATAATCTTAGCGATTGCCGCTTTTCATGACTATGAAATTTGGTAGATGGATGTGAAAACCGCCTTCTTAAACGGTTATTTGGAGGAGTTGTACATGGTACAACCCGAAGGTTTCATTGATCCTAAAAATCCTAAGAAGGTATGCAAGCTTAAGCGTTCAATCTATTGACTTATGCAGGCTTCTCGGAGTTGGAATCATCGTTTCGACCAGGTGATAAAAGAGAATGGATTTACTCGATCGGTCGAGGAACCATGCTTATATATCAAGTCGAGAGGGAGCAAGATTGTCTTCTTAATATTGTATGTCGATGACATACTCTGGATTGGGAATGACATACCTCTCTTAACATCGGTAAAAGTTTGGTTAAAGAACCACTTTCAGATGAAAGATCTGGGCGAGGCACAAAGAATTTTGGGGATCAGTATCTACAGAGATAGATCACGACGGATGTTATCCCACAGTCAGGACTCTTATATAGATAAGATTCTTGAGAGGTTCAGCATGACCAACTCCAAGAAGGGGAACCTTCCAATGATTTATGGGATGCAGTTGAGTAATAAAGCTAAGCACCAAAGACATAGGAAGAGGTCGAGCGCATGAGTCGGGTTCCTTACGCATCAGGTATAGGATCGATCATGTATGCCATGATATGCACACGTCCAGACGTGGCATATGCATTGAGTATGACGAGTCGGTACCAAGGCAATCCAGGTGAAACACACTGGATGGTTGTTAAGAATATCCTTAAGTACCTACAGAGGACTAAGGATTGGGTATTGACTTATGGAGGTGACTCTGAGCTATGCGCAATCGGTTACGCAGATGCTAGCTTCCAAACTGATCGAGATGACTCGAAATCTCAGTCTGGATTCGTTTTTAGTCTTAATGGTGCTGCGGTATGCTGGAAAAGCTCCAAACAAAGTGTTATAGCAGATTCTACGACTGAGTCCGAGTACTATGCTGCTTCAGAGGCTGCGAAGGAAGCTATATGGATGCGTCAGTTCTTACAGGGACTAACTGTAGTTTCTAGTTCGGATGACCCGATCACCATCTATTGTGATAATAGTGGTGCCATCTTCCAGGCTAAGGAGCCTAAGTCCAACAACAAGTCTAGGCATGTACAACGAAAGGCTCACATGATTCGATATTACGTGGAGCAAAGGGAGATAGTGATAGACAAGATTGCTACGGATGATAACGTCGCAGATCCTCTCACTAAACTATTGAGATATGATAAGCATGAAGGGCACATTATGTCCATGGGAATCAAACGTGTTCCTGAGTTGTATTAGTTGTTTTATATGAATTAGACATCTGTATCTTTTTCATAAAACTATCTATGAAATCATCGTATTGTTTTATATTTTGTTTTTCATGTGGGTTGTACTGACAACATTGAACACCACAAAGTGAACTGAATTAAATTATATTTGTTTTGGTCCGTAATCGCCTACATGAGCTGATAACTCTGGCAATTATTCTGTGCAGTCGATTGATGGTGGGTTCAACGAGCCATAAGTCAAACAGTTGACTGATCGATCACATATGCGAGTTATAATGATACCTCGCAGGACATTTTGTGACAACGTTATGGAGTCCTAAATGTTTCAGAACATTAGGTGCCCGGTCGTGGATAAGACGTCCATAGTGTTCCTAGAGTCGATTCTTTTGACTATCGACTGTCTCGTGAGATTAAGGCAGTTTTTGGGTGACTTTGGTTTCTTTCTCATGGTCGACCGTAACAGGAGGCTAAGTAGATTT
>JAIUZE010027798.1:0-16085 GCA_022085475.1 Heliosperma pusillum | reverse complement strand
TCTAGAAGATTGTAAGCTTGTTTGTTAAACACTTTTACTTGTTAACTTTTTGGAGAGACTTCGTCTCTTGATGTAGTATAATTCGTACTTTAGTTTGTAATATTTGACACTCCTCGTTTTATCTATCTTGCATGTATAAAAGTTTTTAAAAATACCGTATTTCCGACTAGACGGGGTAATTTCATCATGCTTGTATGTTTTATATTTCCGCATTCGCGAGAGTTGTCACAACAAGAGAAAGATATCATACTTGGGACGCCTAGTCTTAGTTAAATCTGTGCTCACAACTATCCATAATTATTGGTCCCAAATGTTCATACTCCCAATGGGTGTTATGGAAAAGATTACTGCTCTATGAAAAACATTTATGTGGGAAGGTGTGGATACATACTCAAAAGCATCTTTGGTGAACTGGAATATCTTATGCCAAAGGAAGGAGCATGGGGGACTGGGTTTACTAGACAAAAAAATCTGGAATAAAGCTGCAATTGGGAAATTAGTGTAGTGGATAACTGATAAAAAGACGACCTCTGGATTAAGTGGATAGACAAGGTGTATCTAAAAGGAATTCCCTGGCTGCAATATGAACCTAACAGTTATAGTTCTTGGGCTTGGAGGAAGATTTATAAAGTGAAGGAGTTGTTTAAACCTGCTCTAACGCAAGGGAAATGGAGAGGGCCTGATGATAACTACTCTATTGCTAGTGTAATACCCACATTTTTATTATATTATATTTTATTATGAGACGGAATAATTACGAAACAACGATAATGATAATAATAATAATAATAACTAATGCATAAGGCATATATTAAAACTCACTCACCTTATCCAAACCCACCTTATCTTTTCTCACTTCATTTTCCTCCATAAAATATGAGGGAGACTTTAGAGAGGGATTTCATGAGAGAGAGGAAGGAATCTTCTAGATCCATTTCAAGACTACGGTAAGACCATCGTAAACTAAACTTATACTTTATTTAAACTACACCGTGACCCGTCTCGACCTTGACCCACCTTAGACTGTCGTTGACCACCCACATCTAGGTTGACCGAGACCTTTTGGGTCGTCTTTTGGGCTGTAGTGGTGGTTGTCGTGGTGGTTATTGGTGTGGTTGTAGTCATTGTTGTTGTTGTTTGTTGTTGTGTCATTGAGTGTTGTTGTTGATAAAGGTCGTTGATGTGTCTAATATTTTTATATTTATCCCTTATGTTAGCTCTTACTTTCATGTTATTATTCACTATTTACAGTGGTTTTAAGAGCTAATTGCTTCTTTGGAAGTACTCTTGTGTTTTAATGTCATTTGTAGGATTTGAAGCGATTTCGGGTCGTTTATCTGTCAAATTGTTATATTTGAATGAATACCAATCAAGGTGAAGCTAATATTGACGAGTACATGAGCTAAGTATGGCATATTATGAGGGTTTAGAGGTTCCAAGTTGAAAGGAACAAGTTTCAAGTCATTCCGAGCAAAATTGAGCAAGTTACGACAATTTTACTATGCTAGCTCAATAACCGTCTCCAACCCCTATTACCAACCCCTATCCCTTGGGAATATGATCAAGGCTGATTAGGATATGTAAATAAGGCTCAAGTGATGTTTATACACATCCCCTATCCGGCTTGAAGCCTGGGAATGCATACAAAGAAGAATACCAAGCGAAATAGCTATTTTGGAGCTAGAATCATGCGTCCCCGATCGGAGACACCTAAACCCGATTAAGGATGTCTTAATCTAAGCGTTTGGATGCCTCACATAACCCTATTAACTTGAAATTAATGTCTATAAGTGCGGGTGTCTTTTGACGCGGTTTCCAAAGCCTATAAAAGGAGGGGTTTGTAAGCTTAAAAATCACAACTTCATAACTCACAACAACAACAACTTCTCTTCTCTTCTCTTTGATGCGTGCCTTTATATGCGTTTATTCTCTTATTTGACACGCATTTCTATGCTTCTTACGTGGTTTTAGCTGTTATTTTACCTCGTATTTGCTACTTTGGGTTGTGTTGTTTCTTTTATAGGTTATTACCCCAAAAGAAGTAAATGCAAGCCATATCCTATCAACAAAGTAAGTTTGAATTGATTTCAAGAGCCTTATGTCACTAGTGTCAACTTTGAAGAGTCGTATCTCAAGATCTAAAAATGATAATCCAGTGATTCCATTGGAGACGAAAGCTTATTCTCTTAGCTTTCCAACGCCACAAAAACCACTTTATTTGACCAAGTAACGAAGAAATGGAGGCCTCTTGAAGTTCGATGTGCATTGTAGAAAATTCGCCAAGACTTTTAATCGATCGACTAGCTGAAGTTGTCGATCGACCACTTGAAGGAATTATTCGATCGACAGAGCTCATTAGTTGATCGACTAAAATCATCACGACATCTTTTTTTAGTCGATCGACTAGACCATTTGGTCGATCAACTAAATCTAGTAATCAGACGGTTATTTCGTGGTTTTGGCCCATTCGTTACTTAATTAGTCTAGCTTATGGATATAGTATTTAAACCTTGTAAGAAATAATAATTAGGTTATTTACACTGTTAAACTTTGTTCTACGTTTCTTTGACTAGCAACTTTTAGGTCTAGAACTTGGCAATTTATTCTTTCCATACTTTTGGTATTAAAACTTACTCTTTTACTTTAATTCCTTTTCCTTTATTTTTATTTCTTTGTTCTTTGTCCTTATTCTTTAATCTACTAGATTGTTAATTGTTATTCATCTTCTTCTATCATGTTCAATTCAGTTATTATCATTATTGTTGATTTCTTTAGATCTATTATGCGTAGCTAATTCTTTTATGCTAGGATTTAGGGGAGCCACGGTTATGTGACGATATATTGTTGAATTATTAGTTCTAGTGTAATAAATGGTTTGTATTGTTATTCTTTGCATTAATTCGTAGTAAATTGGTTAAATGGATGTGATCGATTATTAGTATGTTAGACCTTGACCTAGACCTTAAGATATGGAAAAGGTAAAGACTTGTATCGAACAATAGAATGTTCTAATTAGAGCGGAAGCTATATTAGTATATCTAGGGTGAATAGTAGACCGAAAGGAACTATCCATTACCCTTCAAACCACGTTTATGTTGACCTTTTGATTTTCCCTTGACCGTTATATTGTCGTGGTAACCTGATATCCTAGTATTTTCTTCTATTATTTGAATCTACTTTACTCTTTTTATTTCTCTTTCCTTCACTACTTTTAGTTTAGAAACCAAACAATCAAAACCCTCGATTTACTACTTAGACAAACTATTAATTAGCAAATAGAATTTCTTTAGTTTCCCTGTGGATACGATCCCGATTACCTATACTGCATTAGTTTAGGCCTGTTGGTTATCTTTGATCAGGTGTGCGATTTAGCCTATCAATCTTCTTCTTAAATTAGTTTAGTATAGTCGCAATGTTGGTTTAGTTTTGTTATAAACCCTGCTGTATTAATTCAAGTTTTGCATTAAGTTTACTTTAGAGTTTCCTTCCTTATTCAAGTTACATTCCTTAGTATTGGTAATTTCTACTCTCTTGTTTTATTTTATCAATCCAATTTCCTTCTTGTTATAGTATCATCATGTTAATGTTTATACCTTTTTTAGTAGTTAGTTTCATCTTCATAGTGAGTTAGTAGTCTCTTAATCTAGGGTGTTGGGGAAAGCATATTTGATTAGCATTTGATATTATTAGATTATGGGTCATGAGAATGATGTATTGTTTCTATTCCATGTTTGTATCTTATGTTAGTCTTTGATCAAAGGCCACGATTGATAGACTATACTTTTTAAATTCTTTTCCTTAGAACGAAAGACTGGAAGGGAATTAGACAAAAAAAATGAATGGTTGGACAACCTAGTAAGATTCGAAAGACCGCTATGACCCGTTCTATGGTATAACACTCATTCCGACCAAGGAAGTACTGTTTGGCCTAGACATTTACCGACTTCACTACCCCTTTGTTGACAATATTATTATGCTAGTTTACATGTGGAACCCATATCCCCTAGATTCTCATTTATATTGTTGTTATTCATCTTGTTATTTGCTTTAGTTTATCAACCCAAACTTAATAATCTAACCGACCTCGACAGAATTCACCCATAACAACTTATTTAGTAACTTCCGTCTCCCCGAGATCGACCCCTTACTTCCCTAACTGCATTAATTTTTTGTTAGCCTAGACTAGGGTAATTATCTTTGATTTGGGTACGCGACAAACCACATCAGACGTGGCCGCAATTAATGTATTGGGTCGGCCAGGTGGGGTCGTCGGCAGATAGTGGCCGCGGGTGGTGGTTTGGGTGGCAGTGAGGGGTGTCGGGGTGGCTGCTACTAGTGTCGTTGGTGTGGTGTTGCTTCTATTGTTGTTCATTATTGTTGTTGTTGGTTGTTGATGTCGATGTTGTTGTTGTTGTCATTACAGGTGGTTGGGTAGGCCTGGTGGGGCCTGCGGGGAGGCGCGTCGGCCGGTGATGGTTGTCGCCACCATGGCTAGGCCATGGTGGTTGCGTGGTGGCCGAGTTCAGGAAGGAAGAAAGGTTTGGTAGCATCGACTCGGCCCAGTACGTACTCGACCGAGTTGGTGTCACTCGACGGAGTGGCCTGGCACTCGGTCGAGTATGTCGAGTCAGACGTGTTTATTATTTAATTTTTCGTATTTAATTAGATTAGTTACTAATTATGCGTAGTTAATTATCGTAATTAGGTGCCGACATCATGGGGGAGCTTATTTGTATCTGTGGGCTTGGTTATTTAGCGGGATTGTGAAAAGGTAGGTTCATCCTACTCAGTTTCAATATCGTGTCGGTTGTCATTGATTGCATTTGTATGAGTTAATGATTGACATATCATATCAGACCAATGATGTAAAATGAACTCAAAACTTCAGTTGAATTCATAAAACAAGTTCGGAGAAAACTCAAGTTAAGATTTTTCAATTTGGGACAACACCGTGCACTATCAATAAAATTGAAAGCTTACCGCACAAATAAACCAATTATTAAGCACAAAATCAAAATTTGAGTCAATACTAAAATTCTCTAACACATGTCACCATTTAAAAAGGCTTGGCCAATAAAAGACAATTAGTTCAAATTCCAATTACAAGGAAGAATCCAAGATTTTAAGACAACTTTTCAATTCAATTCATGTCATAACATTAATCATAAAGATCAGACCTTAACACACCACGTAAACCGTGCTTAAAATACGAAAGGAGAAATCAAAATTCGATCATAACACAATGTATTTCAAAATTTAGTCAAACTTTCAAGACGAAACTTTCATTTAAAGACGATGCATAACTTTGCTAACAATAAGGATGGTCTCATAGTCCAATTAAGCCACATTTTCACACATGGTTGGTCCAAAATTTTGGGCAACATTTCAAGGCAAGATTCACGATGTAAGACAATATACAACTCCTCTAAGAAATTGAAATATCGTGACACGACTAATATAAGAATCGACATTGAAATCCACTTGGCAAATTTTCAAACATGTCTCACATTTTCTCAATTCATGCACGACATTGCCAACAAAATTTGAAACACGATGAAACCGATAAACCACGTTCTAGATGAAATAACATTACTTGAGATAAAATTTCAAATGTAAAACAAATTTTAACATAACCAACAACCAAAGTTAAGTCCTCGCTACACAATTAAACCAAGCAACAAATACGAAATCAAATTGTTGACTCGAGAAAACACGTATTTCCGAGTCCACAATACATGGGGCAACATTCATGATAAGTGAATATTTGTATGATTTTAAACCCAATTTAGCTCGGTTTTGTATGTCATTTGTGCTTTGTTAAGCCAGTTTATGAGCTAATATCGTCTTCTAGGCGAATTCCTGTGTTCTAACCTGTTTTGTAGGGAAAGTGACGTTTCTACGCCCTTTTTCTATATTCCCGAGCATTTGCCTAGAACCCGACGATTTAAGAAGCAAGCTTGACCAAGAGAAAGGCATTTCAAGAAGGTTCACTAATTCGAAAGAGAGAAGAAGCAAAGACAGTTTCGTAGTTGTCGGAAGATCAATCAATTAGGCGGAAGAATTCATCGCTTTACATCAAACCCTATCAACAAACCCGACTCAAGAGGTCAAGGGGGATGCTGGAAGTCAAGTCAAAGCAAAGGAAGATGAAACGACAGTCAAAGAACCTGGAATACAACTTACCCGATCGGGTAAGTGTGCTGCTTCGAGAAAACGGCTGCAACTTCCTATTTTTGTCCTATGTGTTTAATGCTCGACCTCTTCTCCACGAAACCCTAATGCTATATATAGATGCTCCAGCCCCTCTTCTCAAATCATCCATCTCACAATCCTCTTCTCTTCTCTTCTTACATTTCTCCTTAGATTAGGAGGAGGGGGAACTAGCCTCCCTTTTCTCATTTTCTTCTTCTTTAATCTTTAGTTCTTAGTTTATTTCTGTCCATTTCATATCAAAACATTAGCTTAGATCAATAAGAATTCCATCCTTGTAATCTCCTTTGTCTGGTTCAAGCGTTGTAATTGGTGGATCATTTATTATGTGCAAGGATTTTCTATTATTGTTATCATTATCGTCATTGATCGTCATATAGGTATTTCTGTTTTATCCCTTGTTTAATGTTCTTATTGTTTTCCATTTGATTGTTATTCGCTTTACATATTGTCTTAGATTCATTGTAGTACCGTTATAATCGTAGTTTCATTTCCTAGATTGTCAATTAGCGTCGTTAGTATCGCCATATAAAGAGTCAAAATCAAATAAACATGTCTATCCTAGTTTTCATTGTTAATACCATCTTAGATTTAGATATTATCATGAGTAAGTAGTCACCTTTCTAGGGTGTAGGGTAGCCATGTTAGATTGATTAAAAGATGATAATTGGATAAAGAAATTATGCCTTTAAACCGTGTGTCTATGCATGTTTGGATTGTAATAATAGTTAACGACTTCTGGCCGGAAATCATCGACTAAAATGGAATTCTTTTCCAAGGTAGAAATACGCGAATTGAATAGACAAAGCATGACATGGTGGATTAAGACCTAGTAAATCGCCTAAAAAGCCTGCTAGACCATCTGATCTATGATTGTAATGAACACATCATTCTTACAAACTCACAATGAATTATTTGCATGTTCCAAATCCAATTTCATCAATATGTCAATCTACATGTGTGAACTTACTTCCCTAGATGCTTTTCATTATTGTTAATTCATCATTTGCCTTTATTCTGTTTTCGTTTATGCCTTGTAGTAGTTTAGAAACTAAATTCCCAAAACCCAGATATCCGTTAGATAAAACCTAATTGCGAGACATCTCACATTCTATAGGAAACACCATCTCCCTGAGGATCGACCCTACTTCCCTAATTACATTAATTTGTTTTTAGCCTAGTCTTGGTAATTTATCTTTGTATCGGGCTTGCGACAGGCCCGATCAAATTTTGGCGCCGTTGCCGGGGAGCACGGTTTAGTTTTCCTTTTTCTTGTGATTTTTATCGCAATTAGTTTTATATAGTCTTTAGGAACCCAAATTCCTTTAGACCTCTCTTGATTTTTCATCTTAGCGTTTCAATCTTATGCCCAGATCTTCTAGACTAGGGACCCCTATCTCTTTAGACCCCGATCTAGAAAGAACTCTGCATAGGAAACGAAAGCTATTCAACGAAATCTCAAAAGCTTCTGATACTTCAAGTTTAGACCGTATTCGTGAGAAATACTCGGATATTCTGTCTAATCTTGAAGGAGAAGAAGATCCATTCTCATCTCCATTCACAAAAAACCACCCAATCTTCAATTTCCATCTTCACCTTGACGTTAGGAAATGGTTCGACTTTCTGACAATTCCAAACCCACCGCAGAAACACTTCCAAGGGGTATTGCTACACCCCAAATCGAAGCCCAAAACTTTGAAATCAAACCTGCCTTCATTAACCTTATAGAAAGAAGCCAATTTAGTGGCAATGCCACAGAGGATCCCAACCTTCACATCCAAAACTTCTGTGACTATTGCTCCACTATTAGACAAACTAGAGTCACCCAAGGGCAAATTAGAGAGATGCTCTTCTCATTCTCTTTAAGGGGCAAGGCAAAATTGTGGATTCATAGCCTTGATAAGGTTACATTAGGTATCACCGATTGGGAGAGTTTAGCTCTTGCCTTCTACCAAAAGTACTTTCCTCCAGAAAAGACCGCTTTGTTGAGAAGTCAGATCACTGGTTTCCAACAAGGGGATGATGAGAGCCTATATAAAGCCTGGGAGAGGTACAAGGACTTGCAAAGAGAGTGTCCTCATCATGGGTTAGATTCATGGCTCCTTGCCATCACATTCTATAATGGGTGTTATATAGAGTCCCGTCGTATCCTGGATTCTGCTAACAATGGAAGATTTGATCAAATCAATGTTGAAAATGCTCAAACTACCATTGAATCCATGGCAATTCACGATTCTCAATATAGAAATTCCCGCTCCATACCATTGAAATCTAAGCAAGAGGACCCCACTTTGACACTTTTACAAGCTCAAGTAGCCCTTCTCACACAAAAGCTAGAACAAATCCAATCCTCTACATTTCAACAGAGTGACAATGGTGTAAGTAAACTTGAAGCCATGATGCTGCAAATAGCTTAAAGGCAAGACACCATGATAGCTCAATTCTAGGAGAGCGATCAAGCTAAGGACGCCGCCATCAAATTGTTGGAGGCTAAAATTTCCCAATATGCCTCTTCTAATACCTACCAAAAGCAAGGGCAGCTGCCTTCACAACGTTACCAACCTCACAAAACTGTAAATGCCATTTCCTCGAGAAGTGGTAAGCATAATGATGAGCCCGTGGTTGTTGATGTTGAAGACAAGGTGCCCATGTCAAAGAGGAAAGAGCCTGAGATTCCTATTGAGATCAAAGTGCCATTTCCCGAAAGATTAGCAAAGGACAAGGAGGAGGAAAAGTATGGTAAGTTCCTTGACGTCGTCAAGAACTTAAAGGTAACAGTCCCTTTTATTGAATTGCTTTCCCAAGTTCCTTCTTATTCCAAGTTTATGAAGGAAGTTCTAAAAAAGAAGAGATCCTTCAATGAGATGAAGACCGTAGCTTTCACTGAAGAGTGTAGTGCACTCTTGCAAAATCATAACTCCACCAAAACTCAAGGATCCTGGTAGTTACTCCATCCCTTGCACTATAGGCACGTATACCATTGATAAGGCCCTTTGCGACCTAGGTGCTAGTGTAAGTGTCATGCCCTTTTCTATGTTTGAAAAACTTAACATGGGTGCTTTGAAATGCACTAATATTACTTTACAAATAGCGGACCGTTCTCTAAAACAACCTATGGGTGTTTTAGAAGATGTGCCCGTCAACGTTGGTAAGTTTTTCATTCCCGTTGACTTTCTAGTACTTGACATGGTCGAGGACTCTAAAATCCCAATCATTTTGGGAAGACCCTTTTTGCACACCACTGGTGCAGTCTTTGATGTCAAGAATGGGAAGTTGACATTAGAGATAGGAGATGACAAGGTGACCTTTAGTAAAAATTCCACCGTTCGGAGTCTTGTGTTAGAAGACACATGTTATGTGCTTAATATTGATGACTCTTCTATTGTTTCTTCTATGCCTCGATCCTTACTGACGGATCCGCTGGAGGCATATGTTAGTGTTGATTCTCTTGCAGGTGATCATACTAAAAGCACTACTGCTAAAAGTGCTAGAAGGGGCTATTCTCGGAAAAGCTTGGCATGGATGGAAAATGTAAAGAATGCTATGAAAATGTGCTTGGATGATAGTGAGCTTAAAGATAAAGGATGATTTCAAAGAAAGAAATAAATTCTAGCAAGACTTTTAAATTGCGCTTCTCGGGAGGCAACCCGTGTTTTCCTTTTCTTTTTGCATTTTTATTTTTGTATTCCCTTTTTCATTGTTAGGATTGATTTTACTGATGAAAGAGTTTTTGAAGAATCTATAAAGACCTTCCTTGTGAAGTCCAAAAGACTAGCTTGGGGGAGTCCGCGCTGACTAGTAAGCTTCACTCTTCTTTCATTTTTCCTTTTCCCCATTAAGCATCTCATTGCATATTTTGTCTTTGTGCTCACATTGAGGACAATGTGTTGTTTAGCATGGGGGAGGGATTACATTTTCCCATTTTGCATTTTAGTTGATCATTTTTCAAATTTTGAATAAAAGAAAGAGAAGATTTTTGAGAAAATTTAAAAATTTCTGAACATAATTGAATGCTTTTCATGCTTTGCTTACTTGTTTACTATGCTATCATGTTACATTTCCCAAACTTAGAGCTTTCAAAAGATAATGATTCAATATTCATTGAATTGTGCATACATGGGGAAGTCTTGTACACAGTAGGCATGGAATGAATCTATAGATGAGTACGCTTGATATTGACATTTGGCAAGTTACATATATTGTAAGGTAGAACCTCCTTAGGCTGGTACATCTATACCCAGTCTCATCTAGGTGTGTGTAGTTCTCCTTGTGATGTGTGTTATGTCAAAACGCATAAGTATGGTTCTCATTTCATTTCTATAAGCATTGCATTCATGATTCACTAAGTTTTGAAGCCTTTTTCACTTTGAATTAACCCTCAAAATAAACCCCTTCATACAAATGCTTCACAAAAATAATAGCTACATATAAAAACTGCCTACCTTTTGAGCTAGTAGCTAGACTAAGGTGTATGGGTGCTCTTTTGAGAAGATTTGTTCTTATTTGTCAAAGTGAATTTGGAAGAACCAAAATGTTCAAGAAGCAATGTTATGTTCAGAAAAGAAAAAAAAAGTAAAAAATCGAAAATGAAAAAATCGAAAAAAATCGAAAAAAGAAAAGAAAAAAGAAATAAAAGAAAAAGTTGTGAGTATCTCCGAAGAAATGTTAAATCAATAGAAGGAGTTTACCCTTGTGTTTCGTGTGTAATAAGCCAATCTGTTACTTCTGGCTTCGTTATTCGTCTTTTGGAAATTCATCGAAAGTTTGGATTGAGTATTCATTTATCATTGGTCAGTTGCTAGCTCATTCTAACCTTCACATGACCATAACTATTTGTCCACCTTTCACCCATTTCCCAAAGCCCTCTTCATTTATTTTTCGGCTTCTTTTCTATGTGCATTGTGATCTTTGACTTGTGTTTTGAATTGTTTACCATATTAGATTGCGGACACATTTTCATAAGTCGTTGATAGGTGAGTGTCTCAAAAACATTTACACATAAAGAAATCACCTTTTTACATACATGAGTGTTCGAGTGTACCGTGAGAGTCCATTCGTCAAAAGATCATGCAAGAGCCAAAAAATCTATAGTGAAATTCTTTGTGCTACGCCGTTATGTAAATCTCAGCCATGTTTATGTATCATTCTTGCCCACGTTGCTTTTGGGTTATGATTCATTATGTTTCCAAAGTTTTACGTTGAGATTTGTTTCTTGATGGTTTAGTAGCCAATGTTTGCAACCTTGTCCTGGTAGTGTTTGTTATGTTTGCTTGAGGACAAGCAAAGGTTTAGCTTGGGGGAGTTTGATAAGTGAATATTTGTATGATTTTAACCCCCAATTTAGCTCGGTTTTGTATGTCATTTGTGCTTTGTTAAGCCACTTTATGAGCTAATATCGTCTTCTAGGCGAATTCCTTTGTTCTAACCTGTTTTGTAGGAAAAGTGACGTTTCTATGCCCTTTTTCTATATTCCCGAGCATTTGCCTAGAACCCGACGATTTAAGAAGCAAGCTTGACCAAGAGAAAGGAATTTCAAGAAGGTTCACTAATTCGAAAGAGAGAAGAAGCAAAGACAGTTTCGTAGTTGTCGGAAGATCAATCAATTAGGCGGAAGAATTCATCGCTTTACATCAAACCCTATCAACAAACCCGACTCATGAGGTCAAGGGGGATGATGGAAGTCAAGTCAAATCAAAGGAAGATGAAACGACAGTCAAAGAACCTGGAATACAACTTACCCGATCGGGTAAGTGGTGTACCCGATCGGGTAAGTGTGCTGCTTCGAGAAAACGGCTGCAACTTCCTATTTTTGTCCTATATGTTTAATGCTCGACCTCTTCTCCACGAAACCCTAATGCTATATATAGATGCTCCAGCCCCTCTTCTCAAATCATCCATCTCACAATCATCTTCTCTTCTCTTCTTACATTTCTCCTTAGATTAGAAGGAGGGGGAACTAGCCTCCCTTCTCTCATTTTCTTCTTCTTTAATCTTTAGTTCTTAGTTTATTTATGTCCATTTCATATCAAAACATTAGCTTAGATCAATAAGAATTTCATCCTTGTAATCTCCTTTGTGTGGTTCAAGCGTTGTAATTGGTGGATCGTTTATTATGTGCAAGGATTTTCTATTATTGTTATCATTATCGTCATTGATCGTCATATAGGTATTTCTGTTTTATCCCTTGTTTAATGTTCTTATTGTTTTCCATTTTATTGTTATTCGCTTTACATATTGTCTTAGATTCATTGTAGTACCGTTATAATCGTAGTTTCATTTCCTAGATTGTCAATTAGCGTCGTTATTATCGCCATTTAAAGAGTCAAAATCAAATAAACATGTCTATCCTAGTTTTCATTGTTAATACCATCTTAGATTTAGATATTATCATGAGTAAGTAGTCACCTTTCTAGGGTGTAGGGTAGCCATGTTAGATTGATTAAAAGATGATAATTGGATAAAGAAATTATGCCTATAAACCGTTGTGTCTATGCATGTTTGGATTGTAATGATAGTTAACGACTTCTGGCCCGAAATCATCGACTAAAATAGAATTCTTTTCCAAGGTAGAAATACGCGAATTGAATAGACAAAGCATGACATGGTGGATTAAGACCTAGTAAATCGCCTAAAAAGCCTGCTAGACCATCTGATCTATGATTGTTATGAACACATCATTCTTACGAACTCACAATGAATTATTTGCATGTTCCAAATCCAATTTCATCAATATGTCAATCTACATGTGTGAACTTACTTCCCTAGATGCTTTTCATTATTGTTAATTCATCATTTGCCTTTATTCTGTTTTCATTTATGCCTTGTAGTAGTTTAGAAACTAAATTCCCAAAACCCAGATATCCGTTAGATAAAACCCAATTGCGAGACATCTCACATTCTATAGGAAACACCATCTCCCTAAGGATCGACCCCTACTTCCCTAATTACATTAATTTGTTATTAGCCTAGTCTGGGTAATTTATCTTTGTATCGGGCTTGCGACAGGCCCGATCAATTCAACATAAAATTCGACATTTGACATCAACAATGATGTCCAATATACTAGCGGCTATCCCACAAACAATCATTACAATTCACACTCTTGCTCTAATATTAGCAAAGTCCAAACATACATACGGTATTAAAATGTATGTGCCTCAGATACAAACACGTAATAACTATGTTCAAACATATTATATTCTCAATCACGCTATCATTTTTATCCAAATTTTACATATTAACGCGTATCCCACGAATACCACTCATGCCATATTTTCATCCACTTATCATAACAAAACACGAAATTACACCGCATCTTGCATCGCATTTACATATCGATACATAACAACCATTATCGAAATACATTATGCTTATCGATCTTTTCACACACTTGCACATATTACCATCCATCAAACGAATAAATTTGTCATGCCAGAAGCTTAAGAACATTTCATAACACACATGACAAATCATACAACATTTTACTTCGCGTTTCACGACTCATAACTACCCACGTAGTGACCAACTGAGACAATAGGCACTAGTTTTGATATGAGGGCGCCTACTCATCCAAAACCGTACTCCTATCGTACTCATGGCGGATTCATTTTATTAGACACTCCTAAGTTCATTTTGGTTCATTAGTTTAGGTTCAAAAATTGTGCTCTGATATCACTTTGTAATACCCCCGATTATCCGGCCAAGATAATTGAAGGCGTTACCATCTCGGTTTCCCGAGGCAATGGATTAAAGTACAATAAAAAAGCATTTTAATATCAATGATCATTTAGTTAATTACAAAACAAAGCCGATCAACTACTATAAACGTCCAATGACGACTATCTCACGCCGACTCGACTACAAGTCTGATGCTCGTCCCGTCTCCCGCGTGACATCAAATCAAGCCAGTACTCAACCTGCTCTCCATATGATCAAAAATATTATTTGGATCGACACAAGCCACTCCGGAAATAGGTGACAATTACACGGACACACAACACGCCAGTTTCAATAATAATAATATAATAACAATAAACATGATACAGTATTTAAATATGCAACATGAAATCAACACCACAACTCTATCACAACACTGGTACCGGGCACACCCAGCCGTACCCACAATCCATCCAATAGCGATGTTGGGACACACCCAGACGCATCCAATACCAATGCCGGGACACACCTAGATGCTTCCAAATCACAATAAGGTACTCGGGACACACCCGTTGTACCGGATACCGGAGCTACCCGAATCTCCTGCCAGACCCCGTGTCTCACTACATGAGTCCCTCAGTACTCAAGTTATTAATGTGCACATCCCCCTTGGAGTAGGAAGCTCCATGGGGCGACCTAAGCGGAAGACGGTCTCCCAACTACCTTCCGTGTCCGTAACAACAACAACAACCAACCAACCAACACTGCACAACGTCGAACATGCATAACCAACACAATCAATACAATATAGTGTCGCATCTCCAATATGCATAACCATTACAACCAATACAATATACATAACCAACACAATCACCACCATATGTCATACGATATGTCAATCACCGACTCATACAAATGCAGTCAATGACAACCGACACGATAGTGAAACTAACCGCGTGCTGAACACTGAGACTCGTCTTGACCGAGACAAGAGGTGTATCGACCGAGATGGGCTTGTCTCGATCGAGACAAATTCAAACAGGGCCAACGACGATCGACCCCAAGCCTAATTCCGACACTAACTTGTAATATAAAATACGATTATTACAATCTACCCTCCTTATAATGAACTTCGTCCTCAATGTTCGCACACTACTACCTTTCACCAAATCAACTCCAGACAACTTATTAACGTCTTAATGCTAACACAACTTTGTCCCAACAACTTCAAATTCAAATTTCCAACACTACCAGATGTCACCACTACTCAAGCTTAAAAACCATGTCCATAAGTCACAAATTTAAAGTACTAGTATTACAAGGTCGGCCTACCATTTTGGGTCGGGTTGGTTTGGGTTCGGGTCGTTATCTTGTTGGGTCCTTTCGGGTCAAATGATGTATCGGTTTGGGTCCGGTCATTGTTGGGTTCGGTTAATTTATCGCATTACTTTAAGTTTTGAGCATTAAATTTGTTTTTAACTATTATTTGGTTTAGTTACTTCATTATTAAGTCATATGTATGAAATCTAAACACTAAATAACTTCCATTTTGATATATATTAAGCTTAATAATTCTCAGGTCAGCAATTTAATCAGGTCACTGATTATCGAGTCGCATCGGGTTACATACGAGTCGTCATCAATTTAGGTCAGGTCGGTTTCGGTTCAAAAAACTCTCGGGTTCTATCGGGTCGGATCGGACTTCCCAGTTCTTTATAAATCTATAAATAATATAAAAAGACAAACTTAGGCATATGACATGGCATAATTATACACTACTTATATTCTATGTGACATCACCTAAGAAAAGCACACATAACGTATACGATTCGTATAAGTAGTGTAATTGGGAAATGGGAGATTGTAGGACAGAAGTTTCTGTAACACCCCAATCTTCCAAAGTGTCTTACCAAGGTCTACGTTAGCAAATGAAAGTGTTACCATCTCGGTTGCCTGAGATAGTACATATCAAATAGAAAATAAAGAAACAACGTTTATTTAGATGCATATATTTAAAATGTTTACAGCCGAAATAACCAAAAACAAAGTCAATACAATAATCCGAAATAGGAAATGAAAGTCCATAGACCTTAATTAGACTCCTCTAATTAGTTGCTAAATTACTTGTTAATTTAGTATTTAATGATCTATGTAACATGCATGCAAATATAAAGACATTTATATAAGAGAAGAAATTTCCTCACATTGATATGGAAAAT
>JAIUZE010027797.1:0-27088 GCA_022085475.1 Heliosperma pusillum | reverse complement strand
GCGTATTCGATTGCCTAAGAGTGTCTTTCCCAAGTCGTTGAATAACATGATGGTTACGGATTTGATTTCCACATGATCTTATCATTTTTCTATAGAATTGCCTATCTAATCTTATCGCAACTCACATGTATATATATATATATATATATGCATGCTTTACTTTCGTATTACCTTATATGTACGTTTGATGTGATATGGCTGGGAGAACCCGGAGTTACTCCCCCCTGACTGTGGCATTCATGTTTTTCATGGATGAACAGGTTGCTTGCTATGGATGACTTTTTGGATACGATATTTTGGGGTTCGGGTGTGAGCTAGCGGGCGTTGTCCCTGGAAGTTCACCTCTAGACGATAGTAGCTAGTTTTGTTAAACACTTGTTCTTTGCTAACATTTTTAAGAGACCCCGTCTCTTTGTTGTATATTCCGTACTTAGTTTGTAACATTTTGACACACCTCGTGTTATATATATCTTGCATGTTTAAAGGTTTTTAAAATACCGTATTTCCGCATATTATTTCACATGCTTGTATGTTTTATATTTCCGCATTCGCGAGGGTTGTCACAATCGGTTTTTTAAACCTATACATGGCTAGAACTCGACATGGACATAGACTCGGTGTGACAAAACCCGTGTTTATTTGAACCGAACATGAATCTTGGGCTCGTGACAAACGTCCAAGTTGGCTACATAAGACGTTTTGGTGGACTGACCTGGACCAACAGGCCGACATTCATGACTTGGACCCAAAGATCGGTTTGGGTGACTTATTGACACGTTTAGGGTGGGCAAACAAGAGCCCAGTTAGACTAACTCGTCATAACTGATCTAAACTCGATTATGGGTTTGGGTTAGGTTCGATATATGGTTCGATTGAATTTGAATTTAGAAAGGATTGAATTAAAAGAATTAAAACGAGCATTAAAACGGGCGGCATGCTGATTTAAAATGGCTTGTTTTTTGGGTCAAGAAAAATTCTAATCCTCATCGGGCAGCGCTTCGGCTTGAAATGGGTTCTTTTTTCAAAAGAGGTAAGTTGAAATTTGGAGTATTCTAACCCTAATTCAACAGCATTTCAGCTAGAAAATGGATCTTTTTTCAAAAAGGGTAAGGTTTGAAAAAGTTGGGATTATTCTAATATTAATTCGTCATAATTTCGGCTAGAAAATGGTTCTTTTTTCAAAAGAGCTTAATTAGGAAAAAAATTCGGATAATTCAAATCATAATTCGACAACATTTCAGCTTGAAGGCGGATCTTTTTTCAAAAGAGGTAAGGTTTGAACATTTTTGGATTATTCTAATCCTAATTTGACAGCATTCCAGCTTTAAAATGGATCTTTTTTCAAAAGAGGTAAATCGAAAACAACTTAGAATTTTTATAATCCTAAATCGGCATTATCTTGGCTTGCAAATATATCTTTTTTCAAAAGAGGAAAATTTCTAAATTTCGGGATTTTTCTAATCCTGAGTCGACAACATTTCAGCTTGAAAATGGATGTTTTTTCAAAAAAAAAAGTAATTAGAAAAAATTTGGATTATTCTAATCCTAATTTGACAGCATTTCAGCTTAAAACGAGTCTTTTTTCAAAAGGGTTGAATCGAGAGAAATGGGTTTAAAAATATAATTTGAATTTTCGAAAATGGGACGGCTTTGAAAACATGACACGGGATTCACATAGCATGTAGTCATTCACATTTTAGGGGTGCAATGCATGAGCTAGACTCTTCTAAGTCTCGGTCGATCTTCTAAAAGAAGGTCTGTGCCAACGAAATCGCTTTGTCGGGGAACCACATACTCGTCATAGCCTGTAGCAAAATGACATGTACACAACCGCCAACCTCCACGAATCACCTTGTTATTTAAATCAGACACAGTGGACGTCATTTTCCTATCTCGGGATGAACCCTAAGGAGAAAATTCCCAAATCCTAAGGTCCTAATGAGTTTATACATTATTAACATAAAAAATATGACAATTACTCGTAATAGCCATTCATTTGCTTTTCAAGCTTCACTGTTCCCAGCGCAGTCGCCAAATTTTAGATTAGGGAATTTGTTCCACGAAAAATGGTTTTAATTTCATAAAATATATTTTTTTAATTTGCCTTTTGAAAGGAGTCGCCACTAAATTTTTAATAGAGTTTAGAAACCAAATTAGAGATTTTAAGTTCGTGTGAGGTTACGTGTTAGGAAGTTAATTTAATTTTATTAAAAGAACACCCAATCCCGCCCGTTACAATAACGGTCTCTACTAAACAAATGAATGGCTATTTGAAGACGTGGCATATGCAATGCAATCATACAAGTTAAACCCTAACATGTGACATCCATTCTATGTCGTTTAATGCAATTTAAACTTTCTCAAAGTTGTTTAGCATGTGAAGGTTCATTTAAAACTAATCTAGTCTAAACAAACAAAAGAAAAGGAAGGAAGCATCTTACTTATAGCATAAGACGGAACAACAAACTTTAGTGATACTCGATGTGTATATGAAAATAAAATAAGAAAGAACTACAAAAGACGCCTCTATCCCAGGGTTACTCGATCGAGTACCGAGTGACTCTGGGACAGAACCAAAACAATACAGACGACATGATACTCGATCGAGTACCCTGTACTCGGCGAGTACCGTCCCGACTCGATCAAGTATGTCAAATACTCGATCGAGTGACTCTAAGAGAGACTTGCTTTTGCTACGATATATGATTAAAACAAATAAATTACAACGAGAAATAAACCACGACCCTTATATAAAAGTAGACTTGATATATAAACATACGACATGCATAAATAAACAACTTACGAAGCAAAATATATAATTTGAAAACTAACGAATCTAATTATGTTAAAAAAAAAAAAGGAATAAAAACAATAACATATCAAATTAATAACATGGGATAAAGAACAAATGATGGACAAAACGATAACATCTACATAGAGCATCAATCTCACAAGTTAATTATAAAAATAACACAAAAATAACAAGTTAATGACATAAAACGATAAGTAAACGGTAAATAAATGAAAGACAGTAATAAAAAGACGGAAATTAAAAGATAAGAGGAGGTATCATTTCATCCTCAACATACATGTATCATTGACCCCTATTTTGTGTCGTAATTGATAGTAAAATATATTCCGAGGGGCCGTCGTCGACGAAAACTAAATCTGAAATCCCGTTTTAAAAAACCAAACTGCGCGGCGATCTTCAAACGCCCGGAAAATCATCGTTACATGGTGAAAACTTGATTATAAGGATATTTTGGAAAGAGGACGAAGATTATTTTTTCAAACTGGTATTATTTGTATTTATTGGATGTCGGAGCTAGGAGAAAAACAGCCTTGAAATTGCTGCTGTCACCACGAAACAAAGCAGTTCTTGCTCTGTTTTGTGCGGCGGTTTGGGGTAGTTTTTAGGGTTTGTTGGGGTTCGTTTTTGCTTGTTATTGTAGGTAAAGTGTGTGAGGATGCAAAGGGTTGTTAATGGAGTTGGTGTTGGGTTTATATAGAGGAATTTGAATTGGGTTTGACTTGAGGAAGTGCAGTCACGGTTGGACTGTTTTGCTGTTGGATTTCGGTTAGGTTTAGGGTTTGTTGGAGAGGTTCACTTGGTGGGTAAGACACTTAAGATGGGTAGGGAGGTGTGGATATGAGTTAGGGTTAATGGGTAGTCGATTTGGATAGGTTTCGAGCTTGATTTGTGGCGGGTTTAGGCTGAAACAGGGGGCTGGGCTCGGTTTGGGGATGCTTTTGGGCACGAAATTAAAGGGGTAAGAAAGGTTGGTAGTGGGATTTGATAAGTAGATTAGGAGGGGGAGAGGTTGGGTTGAAATCACATCGAAAATTGGGCGCGAATCGGCTTCATAACGAGCTTAAAAGACCGTCGTAAACTAGCGTTTATAAACATCGTTTTAAACAAAGATGAGACGGTAAAGTGAAATAATTCAAGGTCGAATTTTCAAGTCGGGTTTAAAAAAATGTTTATTTTATTCTCAAGAAAATAAATGAAAACTCGATTATTAAAATGAATTAAAAACGAATCTATTCGAGAGAGAAATTGATTTTAAATTTCATTTAAAATACAACGACGACGCCCATTCTACATCGTAAAATAAACCATAATTAATGACAATGTCAAACGAGAAATACATGTCGTCCTATCATTATCGGGTGTTTAGCGGGATTTCTATAAATGCTTATATCGACGGATACAGGTATCATAAATAATCATATAATTAGATTTGTGCTAAAAAAAATGTTACTCTTACAGTAAATAATCTCATATTATTTGCATATACTTGATTTAATTCTTAGTAAATTATTTGTCTCCATTGGAAAATAATGTATGATTTCAAGTGATTGTCCTCCTTGTGTAGATTTTTCCTTGGTG
The DNA here is from genome assembly GCA_022085475.1 of Heliosperma pusillum. Taxonomy (NCBI): domain Eukaryota; kingdom Viridiplantae; phylum Streptophyta; class Magnoliopsida; order Caryophyllales; family Caryophyllaceae; genus Heliosperma; species Heliosperma pusillum. The sequence continues at coordinate 22,698 of JAIUZE010027797.1, read as the reverse complement.
CGGGAGATTCTTTGATTGTCCAATGACGGTAAAACCTAGATACCCAAGTAGAGGAGAATGGCTATATGCCGTGCCAAACCGTCATCAATAGCCATCTTTGAATTTAAGTCTCACAATAGGTCGTGGTAAGCCCATTAAAACAACCCAGGAAGGCCTCAAAAACAAGAATGGTTTGGCGATGACCAAATTGACATAAGATACGATTTGGGTAGACATGAGTGGACACTGCAAGCCCAATATAGTAAGGTACCTCGTCCTATCTGCGTCGTGAAGGGCAATAAGCGAAGTAAGATGTAGCCATGGCATAAACCAATAGAGAACCAGGCCACCATCTTTACGTAGCTTGTAACTCCATTAAGCTACATCATTTTACATTCTTGGCAAGAATTGTCGAGGACGAAAATTTAGTGCTTTCACCTGTTATTTCTCCGGGCATGAAGGTGGATCGAACAAGCGAAGTCTCTCGCGTAGCCAAACCTGAGTCAAGTCATGCCAATGCCGAAAAGACGAAAAAAAAATTAAAAACGCTGAATAAAAGGATAAACACCTAAAAGAAAAGAAAGAAAAAGAAAAAAAAAAAAAAAAAAAAAGAAAGAAGAAAAATGCACCTGCAAAAGACGTGTCGGTTCTTGGAATGAGGTGGCCGGGTTAGTTTTTCGGTCAGGATGAGCCAGGCTGGTTTACGACGTTTCTCCATTTGCATCACAATAATAATCAATTTCGCCTTTTCTTGGAAAGATTGTATGTCGATTAGACCTTCGAATGCATAAAGATGAAGCATGATTAAGCCAAATGCTCTACGGCGGAATGTTATAGAAGTTAAAGGCCCTGAATTGTGAAATTTGTTTACTAGAGTGAGCAGATGAACTTGTTCTCCATTAATCATTTTCGGGCCTCATCTCGAGACAAGCCCAAGAAATCACGATATTGTTTTACCCATCCTGGTAGAAAGGCTGGAATTGCGGGTACTAAGTCGGTTTTCCAGCCCCTTACTGACGCGAATTCTTCGGATAAAATGCATGTTTCTCCACTTGGAAAGGCAAAGACATGATGGGTAGAATCATATAATTCCAGGCATTCATCCAAACAAGCATTTTAGGGTTTTGTTTTCCCAACGAGATTGATTTAGTTAACCCCACGTCGGTCAAACTTTGCATCTCTACCCCTTTTGTAATTCCCGTCGTTTTATAGGCTAGAGTATCGACTAAGTGTTCCACGTGGGTTAGGATGGTTATTAAAGGTGTTTGCGTGGTAGGTTGATCGACCTGGGGTAGGCGTCAATCGACATGTGCTAAGGTCGTTCAACCCGCGTTATAGATTGTTCGACATGGGCTGGGTTTTTAGGAAATACTTCCTCCCATCCAGACCAAAGGTTACACTTACCTTATTTGGACCATCCAAACCAAACTACTCATTCCTATTTGGGTAACAAATAAGACCAAATACTCCTCATCTACCCTATATATTTACACAAAATGTCATTACCCCACCCACCCAACTAACATTAAATATTCAAGTGGTCCTACTTCCATTCCAATACTACCCTTCCTTTATCAACTTTTTCTTAAAACTTGTGCTCCCTCCCATGTAACCTTTGGTTTGGATGGGAGGGAGTATGAGTTTTTGTGAGTCATGTCGATTGACTTGGGTATTGGGTCGATCGACCTGGCCTGGCCCGGGTGGTATTTAGACTCTACTTATTCCCTAATTGTTTTATAATTAAACCTAAACCTATAAATACCCATAACTTATTCAGTTAACAGTTTTATCCATCTTATAATTACTCAAACCTAAAAATCTAAGAGAGGAGATTGAGATGAAGAAGAAACTGAGAAAGAGAGGAAAGAAGCTGGAAGAATCGGAATATATCTTAATCAATTGTAATTGTGCCTTCTGGTAAGTAACCCTACTAATAATCTCACTCATTACCGTAGTATTTAGATCCTTAGAATCGCGGCCTGGGGTTGAATCAAGTCAATAATTGGTTTTCATAATTTTATGATTAAGTAACCCTACTAATAATCTCACTCATTACCGTAGTATTTATAGTGCTATGGACATATGATTTATTTATCGTTATAATGACTAAATGATGAGATAATTATTGGATGTTGGTGAATGCGTTGTGAAGGGTGATTGTGTGTGTGTAGAGAAAGAGAGAAATGATCATGTGAGTCCTTATATTAATAATGAGTCCATAAGTCCTTATGTGAGCCATTAGATCTCTTAGATGAGTGGCTTAGATTAAGTGCAAAAAGGACTTAATCCCACTGAAATAAATATCACCCTATTTACCTCTCTCATGCTTACCATTAGTCCATTTTACCCATGCATGCAACTAGTCAATCACATCACCCACATTTCTCCCACGCCCCCTTAATTTCTCCCACGAATTTCAAAAATTGAATCAACAACCACATTATTTCGTTCATTTACTGCTGAAATAAAATCATTTCTCATTCTAACTCTCATTCTCAATCCATTATTTACCTTTCAATCCATTTCTAACTCTCTAAATCAATTTCTTACTCTCACTCTCAATCCAACTCTCTTGTTGTTTATTTACACAGATCATCTATAATTAACGGTTGTTTCATCATCTTGGTTGGTTCATCTTTGTTGTTTCATCATCACTCTCAATCTAACTCTCCGTGTTTCATCATCTTTCTCAGGTATTTTACATTTTCTTGTTTTAATTTTTATTTCAATATGTTTTATAGTCCTCTAATTTTAACCTAATTATCAATTAGGGTTTTTTTATCATCTTATTTTTACAATTGATGAACTTATTTTAACCAGATTATCAATTAGAGTTTTTTTATTATCTTATTTTAACCAGTTTATTTCGCCATTTCTGATAAACTACAATGATCTAATTTGCAAGTGTTCATTGTGTGTTACTTCATTTTTCATGGTGTGTAACTTCAATTGTTGATACAGTGATTGTGTAACTCAAATGGTAGATATTCAGGATTCTTGGTTGATAGCCTCGGTGATTGTGTAACTTCAATTCAAATATTGTGTTACTTCAGTGGCTTAATTTGTTACTTCAATTTAAGTACTGTAACTGTATTGGCTTATTTTGTTACTTCAATGTAAGTATTGTAACTTTATTGGCTAATTTTGTTACTTCAATGTAATTAGTGTGTAACTTCAACATCACAGTGAATAAATTTAATTTATTAAAGTGTAACTTCAACTGCAATGTTCATTGTGTGTCACTTCAAGTTGAATGTGTGTAACTTCTATGTAATTATTGTGTAACTTCTATATCACAGTGAATAACTTTAATTTATTAAAGTATAACTTCAACTGCAATGTTCATAGTGTGTCACTTCAAGTTGAGTGGGTAACTTCAATTGTTGATACAGTGAATGTGTAACTTAAATGGTAGATATTCATGATTATTGCTAGGTAGCCTCAGTGATTGTGTAACTTCAATTCAAATATTGTGTTACTTCAGTTGCTTATTTGGTTACTTCATCTTTAGTTGCTATTTTTGTTACTTCAATGTGATGTATTCTGCAGGCTATTTGTTGTGTAGAGTATGTCGTCGTTCCTATGCCCCACTTCAAATAACAGAATTGATTTAGAGATTCTCAAGGCGGTAGAAGATGTTAGTCGTATTGCAATGTTTGACTGGTGTTCTTAAGTGTTAAATGGTATAGTTAGTGTCGCGAAAGACTCTGTAAAGGATCATATGCTAGCCTATTTGCTCGTCTGTATCCCTTTTCTGATGATCACCTATTTCCAGATGTTCGATTTTCAAGGAGAAGAATGCAAATACGACCTCCCACTGATAAAGCATTGGGACGAAGATAGGATTAAGACTAGGATTGCTGTTGAGATGGCCATGTGGGGTTCGGTCGTCTTGCTTTTCAAAGGTAGAATATCCGCGGTCTGTTCGTGGTCGCTCTAAGTCGGGGAAGGTTCGTCAGAGGTTGACCATCGCTGGTCCGAGTGAACCCCTACTTCTTCTGGGTTCCAGCTCCCACTCAACAATGGAGAAGAAGTTTATTCAGATTGAACTACTGCCAGGAGTTGAGGATGATAACGAATTGAAAGCTCGGGCTGTTGATGTGAGTCTTCTCTTACTAGCCTCTCAATTTATTGACCCATATTTAATATGCTTTTATTGAACAGTGTAGTACCAATTACTCATATCTATTATGTGGAGTTTTATTTTTAATGTAACTTTAATTATAATATGTGTATCTATAATTTGTAAATTCAAGCCTGATCTGTGTAACTTCAAGACTATCTATGTGTAACTTCAATCCAATTTAGTGTAATATCAACACTGTTCTTTATAACTTCAAGCCTGATCTGGTTAACTTCAGTTCATATTTGGTGTAACTTCTATCCTATTTAGTGTAACTTCAATCATATTCATTCAGTTTAACTTTGTCTTGTGTACAACTCATTCTCATTTACGTGACTAACATTCTATGTACTTGTTTACATTTAGGCTTTACACGAGCTTTATGTACAGATGGAAAGAAATGATGTCGCGTTTCACTCCTGGTATGCAGAATGCAACCGCGAGGATCAAAGCTGAAACTGGTGGAGACAGTGATCGAGTATGCCTTGTTCCTTCACAGTCAACCCAATAATTCTTTGGAAATGAAAACCTTCATCATTACGTTGATGAAGTTCAAGAGATAGCTGCAGGTATGGAACGTTCTGTATCTCTTGCACCTGTCTTTCAAAAATCGAAGACGATGATCCTTATTCAACATAGAGAACAACAACAAAGGGCTACCACTCAAGTGAGAGAAGTTCTATGTGGTCTTTCCATTAAAGGTTTTTTTGGAGAGGTTGTTAAAGCGGTTTGTGAGCTAGATGGTAGTGCAGATATAGAGGTTGACTTGGCATCAGACCAAGTGATGGGTAGCCTGGATCCCTTTTCCACGACTAGTGTTAGAGAAATTATTCTAAGAGCGTGGGAGGCGGAGGTTACCGTAGACAGCTGATAGGCAACTGCTACAAAATCTTTATACTAATTCTGAAATTGATGAAGCTTGTGGTAGGGGATGTGACCGTGGTGTTGTTATTGTTGATACGAAAGGGGCTGCTGACGTAGACGATTTGCAGCAGTAAGGGGCTGAAGGTAACGCCACTGTTGACACGTTTGAGATTCAAACTTATCATCCCGTGGAAGATAATACACTGATTGTGGAGACGGCCATTGCAACAGAGAATTCACTTAAAAGGGATTATTCCCATATCCAATCGACTCTTATGTATACAACAGATTCAAACGAGGCTTATCATGGAGTTACTGAGTCCGCTGGTGGATTTGGGATGGACGGTAGCGCACATGGCGTAGGCGGTGCTGAGACGTGTGGTGTGGGAGGGGGAATGACTGCTGAAGGAAAAGAAAAGACCGTTGCTGCAACTCCCCCCATTTACGTCCTGCAAACTAATCTTATTTATCACCCATTTTTACTCCATTCCAATGCCCCATATCTTGCATGGATTTTATCCCCGAGAACCTGGGCTATTCTATGGACTGTGGGGCACCTGATCCCAACCAGCTGGTGGTGTCTGAAATTATGAAGCGCAATAAGAGGATGTTTAATACAGTGTTCAGTTTGAGGAAAGATGTGATGGACTACATCTTTAATAAATCACATGCCTTTAAAAGTCGTAAGTGAACTATTTCAATCCTGATACTTCTATCCATTAATTTTAATGGTTTTACATTAGTAATGTGTTAATTTGTGCCTGCAGGGAACAATTGGTGACATATACAGATTTTTACTACATAACTCGTGGGGATTTGATATCATTGGAACCCGGAGTTCAAATCATTGGCAACGTTATTGATTGTTGGTGTTTGTTACTTAATGAAATCATTAACCAGCAGAATCAACACGTGTCAAAATCCCGATGTGCCTTTGGCCTTAGTCACTCTGTAAGTAGGATAAAAAACAATTATGCGAATTATTTATAATACCGTTACTCCATCCCATATTCTGGGTTTTAAAACTTCTCTTCAATCTAATTATAGGAGACTGAGATGGAAATTTATCTTGCGAGAAAATCAGGAAAAGTTGTCGATCTTTCACAGCAAGTGTTTACTAGTTGCGACACATGGCAGGAATCATGTTTGTCTCCATTTAATCTCGACGGTGATATGGTATATCTCTTAAGCTACTTATGCAATAAAATGGTAAAACCTCAATCCTTTTTAAGTCACCATTAGTGTTTAAGTTTGGGCTGCTATGTGGAGCTACAACATCAAGCCTATTGTACGTAACTTCTATGTTTCTGGTATGTAATTTCAATGGTTGGTACAGTTTGTGTACCTTAAATGGTAGATGTTCATTATTCGTAGTGTGTAACTTCACTCATTGTGTACCTTCAATTTTATTATTGTGTGACTTCAATGCCTATTTGGGTAGCTTCAGTCATTGTGTAACTTCAATTCTATTATTGTGTTACTTCAGTGACTAATTGGGTAACTTCAATTTAAGAGTGTAACTTTAATGGCTAATTGTGTTGCTTCAATATAATTAGTGTAACTTCAACTTCATTTTGGGTAACTTCAAGATGAATATTGTGTAACTTCAAGATCTAATTGTTGAATATGTTGTTTATCATATTGTCTGTAACTTCAATGTAATTAGTGTGTAACTTCAACAGCACAGTGAATAACTTTATTTATTAAAGTGTAACTGCAACTACAATGTACATTGTGTGTAACTTCAAGTTTATTATTGGTAAATCCAAGTAATTTAAGTGGTGTCACTTTAGTTGGTGTTTGTGTAACTTCAATGTATTTAGGGTGTAACTCCAAGTCTATTTAATTGTGTGTATGTTCAAGCATATTATGGGTAACTGTAACTTCAAGATGTAATTATTGTATTTCAGGTCTTCATCCCCATGTTATATGGTGATAAAGATCATTACATTTGTGATTGCATTAATTTCTTATCCGAGCAGATCGAGTACCTAGACAATCGCTATTATGATGAAGATATTCTTAAATTGCCTTACGGAGGCATCTCCTCGTATTGTTGTAATGCATCTATACATAACACTCACTTATCATGTGTAGACGTGTAGTTATTTCTTTAACTAACAATTAACTATATATATGTTTTCTGTCAAAACTCTACTTACAGGTTAATCTAATGGGAGATTATATGGTGTCGAAAGGACTTATGAAGGCTCAAAGGTTAGGGGTAATATAATAACTATGTTTAACTTGGACTGAGGACATTATGAAAGGCTCAAAGTCTGAGGACGAACACGACGTGTAATGAAGTGGGTCAAAGACTTGATGAAAACTGTGTGACTTATATATATATATTTAACTTCAAGTCTGTGTGACTTCAACACTGTTTTATGAAACTCCAATACTGTGTAAGTTCAACAATGGTTTGCTAAAGTTTAACGACATTATGTGAAACTTCAACTAACTGAATAACAATTTTTTTCACTATTTTGTTATACAGGACACGCTCAATAGGATGATTGAAACCTTTGAGAAGCCCAGGACTCGCAGATTTAATTTTGTACCATTTAACATCGACGACCATTTTGCCTGCGTATGTATCAACTATAGGTCAAAAACGGTTGATCTCCTTGACCGACAATATCACTCTGATTGGAATAAGTCTGCCATATGCAAAGCTTCTCGTGTAATTGTAAGCTTGTAGACAATACACCAAATTATAATGTTGTGAATATGTGATTGTTTAATTTATTTATCAGTCTTCACTTCTATATAGGCTCCGCCATGGAAGACTTTTTTTAATCAAGAGGTGTTGTCAGAAGAATGACTATTTTGGACTTCAACGATCGTCAGATAGTTTTTACATGGCAGAGCCCCTCCCATGGTCTCTATGAATTAGGGATATTCAAAATGATGCATATGTAAATGTACGAGGGTGAGCCTTTTGAGCACAAGGACCTTGAGCGGAAGGTCAACCGACGTTATTTGGTAATTCAGTTGGCGGTGACCCTTGTACTTGCTGATCTGAACCTCTTAAGAGATTATGTTATGGCTAATGTTGGTGCTTTTGTGTCTGACAAAGACGACATATTGAAAAAAGTGGAAATTAAGCACAAACTGCATAAATACTTGGTCAAAAAATAGTGTGACTTTAAATTTGTCAGACGAAACAATGTTCCTAGTGTCTTATGCATTATAAACCAGTAACTTGTATTTTTTTTTAAAGCTCTGTGGGAAGAAACAATGTTTTAAGTATATTTTGCAATATCAATATGACTGTGTTTCCTTAAAGAGTGGAATATTTATATGCTCTTCTGTGTAACTTCAATGCTATAATTGTGAAAGTCCAAGACCATTCAAAGAAACTTGAAGGAAAGTTTTGTAACTTCAATGCTATATTTGCATATTCAACTTCAAGTCTATTCAAAGATATTTCAAGGAAATTCAATGAAACTTATTGGTCATTCCCTGAAACATCAAGGCTTTATATTTCATGCATATTTCAAGGCCATTCAATGAAATTTTTAAGGCTTTATAAATGAAACTACAAAACCATTCAATGAAACTTCAATACCCATAAATGAAATTTCAAGGTCATTCAATGAAACTTCAAGCTCATTCAATGGTTTTTCAAGGCCAGTCAGTATACCTGTCAAAATACGACCTGACCCGAAAACCCGACCCGCCCGACGCGGTTTTTCAGGGTCAAAGACCCGTTAATTTTGACCCGCGAGCCCGAAAAGACCCGAACCCGAAATGACCCGTTTATTTTAGGGTCAAACCCGACCTGACCCATTCGACCCGAAATGACCCGTTATTTTATTATTTTAAATTTAAAAATAAAAATAAAATCTTTTTTTTATTACTTTTATATCATAATATAATAAATAAATATTAAGATAATTTAATTTTAATAAATGTTTTAATATAAGTACGATAAATAATGAATATAATCATATTAATAATATCAAATACGATTTAATTTTAAAAAACTACGTTTTTCGGTTGAAAAATGATTAAATATAAGATGTTATAAACTTTTATTTGACCTGTATTCTAACCCTAACCCGACCCGCGACCCATATGACCCGACCCGTATTCGACCCGAGCCGTAACCCGACCCGCCCGACCCGTTTGACAGGTCTACCAGTTAGCCCAAAAGCAAGGCCATTCAATGAAACTTTAAGGCCATTCAATTGAACTTCAAGGACATTCGATGAAACTTTAAGGCTTTACAAATGAAACTAAAAAACCATTCAATGAAACTTCAATACCCATAAATGAAATTTCAAGGCTATTCAATGAAACTTCAAGGTCATTCAATGGTTTTTCAAGGCCAGTCAGCCCAAAAATAAATAACTGTTAAACTGGCACTAGACGTCAAGTCACGTACAATAATTTCATACAAAATAATTTGCCAAGTAAAACATTACTTAAGACCTCGTCTGCATTACAACTTAGCGTAAAATAATTACTTAAACTGCCACTTTATTACACATCGTTTTCCTCCTCATCCTCACCTTCTTCAGCCTCGCCTTCTTCTTCCCTTTTTTCTTCTTCTTCGGATTCTTCTTATTCCTCTTCTCCTGATCTTTCACCCTTTTCATAGTCCTTTGACGATGGGGATGGTGGGTGATTTGCAAAAGGGTTTGGGCTGTTTATCTTGTCGTGGTTGGACATTTGCTTGAAATTATTACACAAGCGTTTGGGCTTTTTTTGCTAAGGCAATATCATTTGCCTTGCTCGAGAACATCCTTTTACCACTACCTTTGTTTTAGGACTGTTTTGGTGGAAGAATCGTGATCTTTTCACTGACTGTACAACCAAATATTGTCTCAATTACTTGTTGTTTATTCTTGGGCTCCCTTTCCATTAATAGTTTTTCCTTAAAATCTCGAACTAAGGTTCAAAAGCTCTCAACCTTAGCCTTACCCATACCCCTAAGTAACCCAACGGTCTCATGAACTTCTAACCACGACTTCGCCAGCTCAACTAGTTCACCATCAATGCCATCAACGTCTTCTGTTGTTTCACCACCACCTTCTAACATACTAAAGTGCAGTGCATCCTTAGTCCATCTTTTAGCAACATAAATGACGGAAACCTTTTTGAGTCCATTTGATGTATAAATTCATATGATATGGCGGCACAATAATCCTTTTGTTTCAAACATTTTACAGCTGCATCTTCCCTCAAGTGTACCTGGCACATTATCAAATTTGTCAACACTTTAATTTTCATATACTGTAAGACCAACTACATTTTGTGTCACTTCAATTAAAAAATACTGTAACTTCAGGACCATTATATGTAACTTCAGTTTAATTAAAATTTCTGCAATCATTATTTCAACGTGTAACTTTATATAAGATTCTGTGAATATTCTAGGCTATTTAGTCTAACTCCAGCTAAATGATGCTGTAAATTTAAGTAAATGTTAAACATTGACAAATTACTTGGGTTGTATTCAACTTCAAAATCCCTTCCTCTGAATGTATATGTTACTGTAGTAACCTCAAGTTCATCTCTTTTTGGCGCAGCCCCCCCCCCCCCCCTCGATTTTACATGTATCAAAAGGGTACTTGTCCTCTTCCCTAAACTCATTGAAAATCGCGTGTGTGTAGATTTTCGCTCCGTGTTTTTCTATTGCAAGATGAGTTTCTGTTTTGGGTGACGATTGTCGGTTACCATTGTCTAGCTTCTTTTGTTGTCGTCTTTGATGGTCCATAGCGCTCACAAAACGCATCCAAAACTCTACCAAAGTACGTGATTTGTGCTCAAATCTCTTAAAAAAGCTATTTTCACTCTCCGATCTGTGCGTCGTTCTCATAACGCCTTTAAATCCATGCAATGTGTCATCACCTACTGTTTCCTTATAGCGTACGTGTCTGCAAACCAATCTTTTGTACCAATCACATGTTCTGCCATTATGACTTCCCATCTCTTGTCAAAGTCCACTGCTTCAATGTCGTCATCACATACAATTTCATTCATTTTTTTAATCAATTCGCTGTAATCATCCCTCGTGGGGCCATACTTGCCACATGCAAAATTGATGACACGTTGTCTTGAACATTATTGCATTAGATTTTCTAATCCCAGGATCCTGATCTGTGATGATGTACTCGGGTTCCTTTCCTCCCATCGCTGTCAAAAACTTTGTAAATACCCAGTTGAATGATTCAAAGTCCTCCTTGGCAATCAATACCCCACAAAATGTTACTGAACGTTTATAGTGGTCGACACCGGTAAACAGATTGAATACCATCGGATATTTGTTGGTACAGTACGTTGGGTCAAAGGACACTGCATCACCAAATACAGAGTAGTTCCGTTCAGCAGTAACGTCAGCCCAAATTGCCCTACGTAAGCTTCCGTCATTGTCTATATCGTAGTAAAAAAATAATCCCTGTCTATTTTCAGCCATGTTCTTAAAATGATTTACAAATAACTGACAGTCTCGTTCATGAATGAAGCACTTCATATCCCTGTGAAAGTTTTTTAAATCTGTTAAACTAGCCCCAATGTTCTCGACACCATTTACGTGCTCCTTGCACATATTGTAAGTCTTTGTTGCTCCAATCTTCAACTACATACAAAAATATAACTTCAAATATTAAGTAACTTCAATCCAATACTACTGTCACTTTTTAATATAGGTTGAAAACAATCTATATCAGTGATACGATTTAAAATTATTTATTAACCCTTGAATTATAGGTGATGATCTATTTGTGATAACTCCTAATTCTTCTTGACAATTTATGAAACTCTCGATCATAAACCGAGATTAGTTCGTGATTGTGCCCATCGTTGATTCGGTCAATACATATTACCCTTTTGTTCATAAATAACTTTATTCTAGCCTTGCTCCGACCCTAGTTATTTTAGTCCTCTTTTTCAGTGTTTCATCCACCTTGTATGATTTACTTAACCCCTCTCAGGTGCAAACCAGGAGCTTTAATTTCACCTTTCCATCACGCCACTTTTTTGTTGTGTACTTCTGCACGTCAAAGCCAAAGGCAAGTGCATATATTTTGTAGAAATCAACTACTTCATCAATATAAAAAAACTTCTACCCGACGTATAAACTCAATCTGTTACATTATAATAACAAATCTTACAAAATACTATTCTCCGTTTTTTACTCAACTCGTTTTCTACTCTTACAAATCACCCATTCTCCGTCAGGAAATGAACCTGCATAAGTTGTATAAATTCTTACATTATAATAACAAATCTTCAGCTTACGTATAAACTCTATTCAGTCCAATTAGTTGTAACTTCAATATGTTACTTCAACTTCAACAACAACAAGTATAACTTAAATATACAGGTAGTAAAACTTCAATACTATGTCACTTCAACGTTGTTTTGTCAGACTTTAATGAAAATACCTGTAACTTCAAGACTATCAAACTTTAATAACTATTAGTATAACGTCTAAGCATTACAAGTGTAACTTCAAGTCTGTCTAACTTTAACGATATTTTCTAACACTTTAATAAACGACTAGTGTAACTTCAAATTCTTTTAAATTCAACAATGTTTTGTCACACTTTAATACCAATCAGTATAACTTCAAGACTAGTTTAATATCCTTTCTTTTTCCAACTCATTCTTCAAGACAAATGATTCACTTACAGGTTGATCTAATGGGAGAACAAAATTTACATTCATAATATCACTGTTTTACTTCAACAATCAAAAGTGCAACTTCAATGAACAAGTATATTAACTTCAACTCTATGTGACTTCAACAGTGTTTTGTAGATATTCAATGACAATACAAGTAACGTCAACACTATATGTAACTTTAACAACTATCAGCATAACTTTTACACACAATTTCTGTAACTTCAAGTCTTCATAACTTCAATAGATTATATAACTTCAAGTTTTTATAACTTCAACAATGTTTTGTCACACTTTCATACCAATCGGTACAAGTTCAAGACTAACTATATGCACATGATGCATATGCAATAACATAAATTACATTCACAATATCACTGTTTCACTTCAACACATAAAATTGTAACTTCGATGAACAAGAATAGTAACTTTAATTCTATGTGACTTCAACGGTGTTTTGTAGATCTTCAATGACAATACAAGTAACTTCAACACTATATGTAACTTTAACAACTATCAGCATAACTTTTACACACAATTACTGTAACTTCAAGTCTTAATAACTTCAATACATTATGTAACTTCAAGTTCTTATAACTTCAACAATGTTTTGTCAAACATTCATACCAATCGGTACAAGTTGAAGACTATATGCACATGATGCATATGCAAGAACATAAATTACATTCACAATATCACTGTTTCACTTCAACACATAAAAGTGTAACTTCGATGAACAAGAATAATAACTTTTCTCTGTGACTTCAATGATGTTTTGTAGATCTTCAATGACAATACAAGTAACTTCGACACTATATGTAACTTTAACAACTATCAGCATAACTTTCACACAAAATTACTGTAACTTCAAGTCTTAATAACTTCAATACATTATGTAACTTCAAGCTTTTATAACTTCAACAATGTTTTGTCACACTTTCATACCAATCAGTACAAGTTGCAAGAACATAAATTGCATTCACAATATCACTGTTTCATTTTAACACATAAAAGTGTAACTGCAATGAACAAGTATAGTAACTTTAATTCTATGTGACTTCAATGGTGTTTTGTACATCTTTGATGACAATACACGTAACTTCAACACTATGTATAACTATAACAACTATTAGCATAACTTTTATTCACAGTTAGTGTAACTTCAAGCCTACATGTCTTCAATAGAGTTAACTGCAATAATTGTATGACCTACTTTTAAAGCAAACATTAGAACTTCAATACTAGTTCATCAATATTATTTACTTCATCAATATTCTTTAGTTCTAATATTATTTCAATCAAATATTTAGTGCAATATTTACCAATAGTGTCACCAATATTCTTTAGTTCATCAAACTAGATGAAGATGCTAATAAAATACATTTAACTTTAATAATAAACATCAATAATGAAGATTCTAACCAGACGAAGATGCTAAAAAAGTAAAATAACATAAAAAAAACATGTTTTGTAAAACTTTAATAATAACAATCAAGTCTCAGTTTTACTATGTTTATGAAACTTTTTTAGCAATATGTGTAACTTCAACAAAAAATAGTGTTACAGTGTCAACAATATGCTTTAGTTAAGCAAACAAGATGAAGATGCTAATATAATACAAAACACCAATATCAACCTCAGAAAACCAAACAGCAAAATAGAAATTAGACGGACATTATTTAGCTATTAGTATAACTTACCATTCGCGATTTCAACAATTTGTTAATCAGCCATGACAATTTTGAAGAAACTTTGCAAATATTTGGAATATTTAGATAGCAAGAGCTTCGAAATCCTATGGTAGATTATCGTTACTTTTGAATTATGGAGGTTTTGGATGTAGAGAGAGAGTGTAAAGTTGTATTATATAGAGAAAGAGTGTTTTCATGCATGTTGGATAAGGGACTAAAACCTAGGACTTCCTCTTTGATAGTACGTTGCATTGTGACATGGGGCAGTGAAACCCACTATCATGCATGAAATCTGATTTTCCTTTTTTTTTGGGCCAATTGAAGCCATTACTTCTCTCTCCATCTCAACCATTTATTTGGTTGATTTAAAGGCCCTGATAAGTACTAAAGGACTCAAATAATATAAGGGACTCATAAGAACATATATATATATATATAAATTGAATCATGTGAGGCACCCTTCTTAGGGTGAGGCAGTTGTACCCATCCTAGCCATCCGATTAAAACGAATCTAATGCACCAGATTGTCACTATTTAAAATCCTAAAAATTAATCCACCTGACTTTGAATGCTCATTAATGCTCTCAGAACTCTTTCCTCTTTCTTTCTCTTTGTTACCCCTGTCTTCACTCTTTTTAGCTATTTCTAATTTGCATTGCCATTTTCGTCGCCATTTTCATCGCCATTTGTTCATTATCGTCTGCATCGACTCCGTTCTCCATTTTCTATGAAGATCTTCAATGATTTCGTGCTAATTTAGGTAATTATGAACGATTTTCCTTCATCTTACCTAGCTTTACTCTGTACAAATTTCTTCCACAATTTCTTTGTTTATTTTCTAATTGAGCTTCCGTTTTTTATTACTCTTGTAATTAATTTGAAAATCTACTAATCCTAATTGACTTATTGCAGATTTTGTGCCTATTTTCAGCTCTATCGTTTCTTGTTGTTGCTTCCACGTCGTCGTAGTCATCACCTTCAGTTTTCGATTTCCTCAATTTTGAATCTAACATTGTCTTCTTGCATATTATTGTAAGTACTCCTTTCAATTTATTGTACTTGCTATGGTGATTTCCTTAACTGTGCATATTCAACTTGAAATCCTATTTTTATGTGGTTTTTCCTCATCGTATCATGATCAACTTTTGTGATTATTATTACTTTCTGCCTTCTACGGTTAGTCTACTTTATTTTTCGTAATTTCATAGTTCACTTCCGTTATTGTAACTTTGTTTTGCACAAAATTATTCATCTAGACTTCTTTCGCTTATGTTTTGATGTCATCAGATAGACATTGTGTTTTTTGTTGAAATAGTTTTCAAGTAGTCGAGGACAGCTACATCAAAGCATGATTTGCATACATGGCTAAAGCAAACATGGCCTTTATTTTGTGAATCCTACCCATAAGGTTTGTGAGTCTTGGACTTTGTTTTGTGAGTCTAGGACCTTACTTTGTAAAACTGTTGTGAACATATGAATTGACTTTATGTAAGTAAACATTTATTTTGTGAATCATATGCCTAAGGTTTGTGAATCTTGGACTCTATGGTGTGAATCTAAGACCTTAGTTTGTGAAACTGTTGTGAACATATGAATGGACTTTGTTAAAGTAGACCTTTATTTTGTGAATCATGCGCCTAAGATTTCTGAATCTTGGACTTTGAGTTGTGAGTCGTGAACCTTACTTTTTGAAACAGCTGTGAATATAGGTACTGACTTTGTGAAAGTAGGGCTCTATTTTGTGAATCCCGCGCCTAAGGTTTGTGAATCTTGGACTTTATTTTGTGAAACTACATAAGATAAGGTCCTATGCTCACAGCACAAAGTCTAAGATTCACACATTAACTCTGTACTAATACTTTAATGTGCGTGTTTGTTATTTGTTAAATGCATAAATCAATTTGCACTATATTATCTATAAGCTCAAAAGGTAGAGCGTTGTGCTATTGTGCAAGGTGTGGGTTCGAATCCCACATAGATAAAAAAATATATTTACAATTAACATATAGTTTTGTAAATGCTATTGTATGTTCAAAGTTAACAATTCAATTTTTAGATTCACAAAATAAAGTCTTAGTTTCACAAAATCAGGTTAGAGATTCACAAAATCAAGTGCAAGTTTCACAAAATCAAGTACAAGCTCCATTAAATTAATTTGTGTAAATCAGAGAGAGACAAAGTAAAGTGTTTGGGGGTTTGTCTATTTTATTTTAAAGAGAGTATTTGGGCCAAATGAAAAGAAATGGATGACCTCAAATTTTCAATCTAATGAAAAAACTGAAAATCAACCTAGTGAATTTGGTGAGGCAGCCCGCCTCGCCAAAATTAACGGCCTCGCCTGATTCAGCCTCTATATATATATATATATATATATATATATATATATATATATATATATATATATATATAATTGGGCTCCTGTGCGAACTAGAAGTACGGTGCGAACCGTACGAACTACCCAAATAAGAATACCAAAATAACTG
Source organism: Heliosperma pusillum (assembly GCA_022085475.1). Lineage (NCBI taxonomy): Eukaryota > Viridiplantae > Streptophyta > Magnoliopsida > Caryophyllales > Caryophyllaceae > Heliosperma > Heliosperma pusillum. The sequence goes on along the minus strand of JAIUZE010027797.1, from coordinate 5,926 downwards.
TCGACTTCATTTCACGCTCCTCTCTTCCTCTCTCCAAAAACGCCAACCCAACCGTCCTCAATTCATTTCACGCTCCTCTCTTCCTCTCTCCAAAAACCGCAACCCAACATCCATGTCACGCTATATCAACACCATATCTACTCCGGCTACTCTCTTATTCTCCGGGTACTCTCTCCGGCTACTATCAACCAACGGTGAGATCTTCATTTCATTGTTTTGTAGTTTTTCGGTCAAATTCATCACATCTATCCTCTAATTTCTCACATGTATGTTTATAACTCTTACTAATTTCTCATTTTTTTTCGTTTATAGCGTTATTTAATTCCATTCATGTTTTTAATCTCCCCCAACTTTGAGTTATTCTAACCCTAATTTGGTTTCCGCTACATTTCCCCACCCCGCAAATGTCGTCAACAACCATCGCAGTGGCCGGAGCATGATGCATGTACTATGATCCTTGTTTTGATTGTTGAATTGTTGGAGCATTTTGTGTTTTGCATTAATTAAGTTTGCATTTTTGGGAAATGTGATTTGTTTTACTGAATTTCTGGTTTTGTTTCAGTCAATTGTTTGAGAAATATGTTTTTTTATTTCTAGTTATGTCGATTTTGTGTTGTTTTTTATCATCTCGGAACTGTTATTTTGAGTTATTATTTCTTTGAGAAATTGTTGGAGATTTTTTTGGTTTGATTAGTATATTTATCATTTATGTCAATTTTTATGTGTTTTTGATCCTTAGCCTAGAATAAATTGGGAAATTGTTGGAGATTTTGTTGCATTTTTATGATCAATTGTTGGAGTATTTTTCTGTTCAGGAATTGCTAGATACACTCAATTTCATTGTGTCATAGTATCTTGACTCATATTAGCCATTTTTGCCTTATCCGCGTTAAGTTGATAAGATGTAGGTGCGTGCTCTTTTCTGTACATATAAAGACAACCATGGAAAATTGGTGCAAAGGGTGTGTTGTCGATATTCAAGAAAAAGATAAATCACTTTTTATCAAGAATTATGTAACCGAGAAAAAACAGTCTATGAGATTTTCATTTGCTCCGTTAAAGGAAGTTAAACTTATTGGCAACCGGTATCAAGCCCAACATGATGTTTTTAATAATCAAGATCTCATGAATAAAATATTCAACCTACTTTATAGTCATGCGGATAAAGCAAAAATGGCTATGGTGTGTACAAATTGGTCTCAATTGTTTCTCCTTCACCCAACTGCACCTCGTATTGAAGTTGCGTACATGGTGTCTCTAAGAGTGAATGATGTCAATGGTGTAAGGATTGTTCGACGGGGCTCTAGAATTGTTTCTCAACGCTGTAAATGTTTTATGACGGATGATACTACAGCTAGACTCATCCTGCATTATCAACAACAAAAAAACCGATATCAGAGTGCTCACATTATTGTTCTTGTTGATATTGCAATTGGACAAGTTAATGATTTGTTGCGTGCTCTGGCCACCCCATCTACGGCGCGTAACACTGCAATTGACTTTGCAACACAGTTACTAACACGTTCAAACTTATCTCATCTTGATGTATTTCATGTATTTGATGTATTAGGTGTGATATAAGTAAATTAAAAACTTATCACATTTTGCCAATGAACTGTCTACCTGTGTATTTTAAACTTGTTGATCTTTTTTTTGAACTTTTTAATATGTATAATTATATTAGAGTCGAGTTTGTATCAAACTTTGTTGTAGTTTATAACAGTAGACCTTTTTGTTGTTGTATATACGTTACCTTTGTTGAAATTGTTGCACTGTTGTTGTATACATACCTGTCAATACTTAGATACATTCCTTTTAATATACTAGATACACTCCATAACACTTGTTGGTATTCTTTTTAAACAGTTGATCATCGTTTTAAATTTACAAAAATGAAGGAGTTGGTGACAACTAATGATGGTGGAACTACAAATAAAGAAAATAAGAAAACTACACGTATTGATACACATCTTTAAATTGTTTAATACATGCATCTATTACGAGATATATTCCTTCAAGGTGCTAGATGAATTCATGTAGGTTGCTAGCATGCTTTAGGAGCTAGATACAAATATATGACATGCTGGATACAATCCTTTTGAACTGCTAGATACATTTTATATTAGTGTATCTAGCACTCAAAAGGATTGTATCCAGCAATACACAGGAATGTATCTAACATGCCTTAGGTGGTAGATACAAAACTATAGCATGCTGGATACACTCCTTTTGGACTGCTAGGTACATTTTATAATAGTGTATCTAGCACTCAAAAGGAGTGTATCCAGCAATACACAGGAATGTATCTAACATGCCTTAGGTGGTAGATACAAAACTATTGCATGTTGGATACATTCCTTATGGACTGCTAGATACATTTTATATTACGAGATATAAAATAATGCATGCGTCTATTACGAGATATATTCCTTCAAGGTGCTAGATGAATTCATGTAGGTTGCTAGATATTCTCCCTTATTTTATCAGATACATGCCTGTCTATTACGATATTCATTCATTCAAGGTGCTAGATGCATTTCTTTGTTGGTGAATTTTTCACTCTTTTTAAATTACAGAAATGAAAAAGTTGTCAATAAATGATGATGGTGCAAGTACAAGCAAAGCAAACCAGAAAATAATGCCTAAAAAACCTCTTAAAAGGCAAAAAGAAGATGATCTTGCGGCGTGTTTTTTGAAGACACGTATGTCTCCTAAAATGCTCTTTGCATTTATCAACAGTAATCTGAGTGCACAACAAGTTGCTGATATAAAAGCGATAGGGTTTGGGGGACTTCTTAATCTTAAAACGGACACCGTCCCGGGGACCCTTGCTCATTGGCTAGTTACCAGATTCGACACATTGTCATCCTCTTTCCTGAAATGCCAACTTCAAATAACCGATGAAGATATTCATCTAGCAACTGGTATTCCATTAGGCTCAAATGAAGTAAAGATAGCCACCCTATCAGACAAGAGTGAGGAGTTTGTTGAATTTAAGAGGAGTTGGTTGAAGCAGTTTACAAATGATCCAACAAAGGTTGATCCCACAAAGGTCGAGACAAAGGACATACTTAATCTGATGATAAGGCAAAGAGAGGGCGGGGAAGAATTTAAAAGGAACTTCATTGTGTTTGTAGTCTCAACATTTCTAATGGGGGTGAAAGGGACTACTGCTAGCCTAAGAGTGTTGAAGTGTTTAAAGGATATATCATCAGTTTCGTCATTAAACTGGTGTCAATTCACTAGAAAACAGTTTATTGAAGATGTTGAATCTTTGAGAAGATCTAAGAATGATTATTTTGGGGGGCCGATCATGGTTTTCGTGTTTCTCTATTTAGATAGAGTGTCCTATAGTTATTTCTCAGTTCCTCGAGTGTTCCCTACTCTAGCTAGATGGACGAAACATGCTATTACAGACAGACTTAAGTCTGAGATGGTACAAGGGTTCGGTAGGGGAGGTATTCAAGCTCGTATTGTGAAAGGTGCAGTTGAGGAAGAAAATTTCAGTCTCCCAGCATCTAGTGCGCCTTCACCTCATCAAGAACAGAAGCCATCACCTCATCAAGAACAGAAGGCTAGTGAGCAATCACATATGCCTCATCAAGAACCACCTATGTCTGATCAAGAACCGGAGCCTTGCAATATTCCCAAGAACAGTAAAAAGAGAAGCAACTCCTCGATCAAGAATTTGGCAGAATGTGCAAATTTCCTTGCTTCTGCCTATGAAAGCTTCTCAGAGGCAATCGTACAAGCTAAAACCGATTGGCCCAATTCTAAATCTGTACAACAGATGGCACAAATGGCGGAGGCTCTAAGTGATTGCTCATACTCATCACAAAAAACAACTGACACTGTTGAGGATGACAAAGTTGAAGAGAAGGGTGCAATTTCTAAGGACAAAGTTGAAAAGAAGGGGGAATGTTCTAATGAAGCTGACAAAGAGGAACTGGATGACAATGACAAAAGAAAAAGATTTGCTGATTTGGGTAAGCAAACGTTTGAAACTGAGGATGATTTGTGGGCGGCTCTTATCAAACTAGAAACTGCTTTGGGGAAACGGACACTCAATGAGACGAGTAATGCTATGAACTTTCAGAACAAAGAAAAAGTCCCTAAGGCCAAGTCTTGTTCTCCTATTCTTATTGATTCTGAGTCTCAAGAGTTTGAGCCATTTGAGCCAATTCATCATACGCGGAAAAAAGCTAAAGCCTAAATACCTCTATGTCGGTCTCCACGGGTTACACACCCCTCTCCACCAAAGTTCACACCTCTTCCTTCCCAATGCCTTGTGCTATTAGCCCACCTTCATTTAGATTGCTTAGTTCAGAATCACAAGATGATGATCATATAAATGAGGAGGCACTCAATGATCATATAAATGAGGAGGCACTCAATCCACTTACTATTTCACCCATTTCATCATTGCCCCCAGAGCCATAGGTGGTTAAGAGGGATAGATTTCCGTCTGAGGTTTTTTAGTTGCCCTTTTTTGTGAGGAATACTAAGGTTGTGGGTGAGTTGAATCAATCAGAAAAAGAACTTGTGGAGTTTTTGTCTAACGAATTGCTTGATGATAGGTATGAATCTCGGAGATTTGACCCTCTGCCAAGTTTTCTATTATAGTACACTTGATTGTCTTTCTTTCGGCTTTTGTCCATATAGTTGTATGACAATTTGTACTATGTGTATATGTAGTGAGATTCTTTTCAAGACTGACCACCATCAGCTGAACCGCCGAGATTTGAAGACACTTATTTGGGGTGATATGGTGTCCAAGCCTGTTATCCATGCTTGGTGTCACATCCTAAACAAGGCTGAGAAATGCAAATCCCGTAATTCACCATCACGGTTGTATCTGACAAGTGAATTAGATGTTGTGAGTCTGATTTTAAGAACTTTTTTGTTGAGTTTATAGGTAAATAATTGCAAATTTTGTATCTAGGTTAATGCTTGATGTTTTTTTGGCAGAATGATATTGAAAAAGACTTTGTGGGAGCATCACTAGTAAGTATTTATTCTGTGATCAGTGTTCCTTTTATTTTCTATTAAGGGTACCCGGCCTCCTCGTAAAAAAATATGCCACATATATGTATCTGACAGGCAGATGGAGGGTATCTACCATGCTACATATATGTATCCATCCCCTTCACCATTGCTAGATACACTCCATTACACTGCTAGATACATTCCATTATATACATTCCATTACACTGCTAGATACACTCCATTTGGATGCTAGATACACTCCATTTGGCTGCTAGATACACTCCATTTGGATGCTAGATACATTCCATTTGGCTGCTAGATGCATTCCATTATAGTGCTAGATACATTTCATTACACTGCTAGATACATTCCATTTGGCTGCTAGATACACTCCATTTGGCTGCTATCTTAAAATTTTGTTCCTAATTTTCAGGTTTTTGTTCCAGTGTTGTTGCCAAAACCAGTCACTTTTTGTTTCAACTTTCTTACTTCAAAGCTGGATGTCCTCAATCCGATGAAATTAAAGTCTGCCCCGTACGAAAACATGATTAAAGTTAAGGTAAGATTACGATAACATGTTATTTAATTATATTTCTTAAAACCTTTTTTCCTTTCCGTGTTTCTTCACTTTTCTGCTTGATTTTTTTACTGCAGAGAGACTTTGTTATTTCTCGTTTGAAAGAAATAATGCCACATATAGGCTCAGTGTATATGCATACAGTACAAGAATTTGTTCCGAAATCAAATCTTGGCAACAACGCTGATTCTTGAATTTACATGATGCGTATATTAGAGACCTACAAAGGAACCAAAAGAGGCTTTTCCACAGGCCTACTTGAAGTAAGATTATTAATAAGTGGACATTTACAACAAAACCTTCTACGTATCGGTGTTTATAACAAATTTTATGTTTGTTTTTTAGTAGAGCCATCAAGTGTAA
>JAIUZE010027796.1:0-16652 GCA_022085475.1 Heliosperma pusillum | reverse complement strand
TTTCATATGATTTGCCAAGGTGCTATTCCCCAAGGAGTGACCGAAGATCAATTCAAGCTAAGGGCATTTCCGTTTTCTCTTCAAGATGCGGCGAAAGAGTGGCTCTTTTGCCTTCCGGCTCACTCCGTTACCACTTGGGTGGGCTTGAAGAAAACGTTTCTTGAAAAGTATGATCCGGATTCAAGACACAATCACTTCAAGAAGCTTATCACTACTATTGAGCAAGAAATGGGGGAGACCCTTTATGATTATTGGGAGCGTTTCAAGAGTCTTGTGGCAAGATGCCCATACCATGGCATGTCGGGAGATGATTTGTTAACGGCTTTCAATGAGGGGTTGTGCCAAAATGACCAAAGAATGATCATTGCCGCCACCGGAAGTGGAATTGACACCCTTAATGTGGCCGAGGCCAACAATATTATCGAAAAATTGGCAATGAACACAAGAAGCTATGGAAGAAAGAGTGAAAGGGGAGGAGGCCCTAGGAATGTATCCTCCATGGAGAATCCTTATGCATCTCAAAACCAAATGATCATGCAAGAAATGGGTGAACTTAAAAGTATGATGTCAAACTTGGTTGTTAACAAAGGTAACTCATTCTCTCAACACCCCAAACCAATCGAATGCTCATATTGTGGGGGTGAACATGCCACCAACACATGCTACATCATGATTGAACAAGGAGCAACTATGGAAAGTGTTAATGCTATGGGGTATGGGAATTACAATTCAAGGAACCCAAGTGGAGGGGGAGTGTACAACCAAGCGGGGAACCGCGACCTTTTGGGAAGGGGATGGGATAAGTCGAAAAGCTTTGAAAACGGTCAATTCAATCATTTGAGAGCCCAAAATCCCACCCAAAACCGGAACTCCATTTTCCAAAACAACCCACAAAGAATTTACAACAATCAAAGGCCCAACAATTCAAATTTCCCAAGCAACTCTCAATCTCAAAACAATGCTCAAAGACAATCAAACCAAGGCCCTATTCAAGGAAATTCTTCTTCTCAAGGGAACTTGAGTGATATTTTGTAAACACTCCTTGCCAATCAATAGAAAGATAGGGAGGAGACAAGGAGAGATAGAGAAGAGGCAAGAAAGGATAAGGAGGCAAACAACCTTAGGGTAAGCAACTTGGAAACCCAACTATCCCAAATAGCCTCCAATATGTCAAAATCTCAAGCCTCAAGCTCCACAAGATTCCCATCTCAAACTATCCCACCACCTAGGGAGAATGCTAGTGCCATGACCTTAAGGGGAGGCAAGGAGTTGGAGGTACACCCCCTTGGAAAAGGCAAGGAGAAGATGAAGAACCTTGAGATGGAGACCTTGGAAATGTAAGACCAAGGAGAGTTAGTAATTGGTCATGGAGAGCTATCAAGGAATGGGGAAGGGACATCCACAAGCAAGGACCCCAAGGGAGACACTTCAAAGATGGGTAAAGACATTATTGATGATGATGTGGTAGAGGAATACATACCGAAAGTCCCATTTCCTAGTGCTTTGATAAGCACAAGGAAGTATGACAAGGAGACCGACTTGTATGAAACTTTCCGGAAGTGTGAGGTAAACATTCCTCTTCTTAATTTGTTAAATAGTGTCCCTAGGTATGAAAATTTCTTGAAAGAACTTTCTACACCTAAGAGAAATCCTAAGAAAGGAACCCATAGGGTTAGGGTGAGTGAGCATGTTTCGGCAATTTTCAAGCAAAAATTACCAAAGAAATGTGGAGACCCGGGCATGTTCACCATCCCTTGCACCATTGGAGGGAAAATTTTCAAACGTGCCATGTTAGACTTTGGAGCCTCTATTAACGTCATGCCCCTATCCATCTATGAGACCCTAGGCTTAGGACCTTTGTCTAAGACCGGGGTGGTTATTCAATTAGCCGATAGGTCTAGTGTCTATCCCAAATGCTTGATAGAGGATGTACTAGTAGAGGTAGATAACCTTGTCTTCCTAGCGGACTTCTATGTTTTAGACATGGAGTCTAGTTCAAGTGACACTCCCCTTCTCCTTGGTAGGCCACTCATGAAAACCTCTAAGACCAAGATTGATGTGTCAAACGGATGTTTGACAATGGAGTTCGAGGGAAAGATATTGACCTATAATATCTATGACTCTATGAGACACCCTAGTGATGTTCAATCTTGTTTTTTCTTAGATATTTTCGAGCCTTTGGTACATCAAATGTACAAGTTATGTGATAGGGACCCACTTGAGGTGGCCCTAACTAACAATGTGGAAGAAGAGGGTTTGCGGTTTTTGTTGTCGGTTGATGTGTAGGAACATTTCAAGGACATGGAGAAAGAAGAGCCACTAGACACTTATGAAGAACTCAACATCATCGAGGTGCTGAAAACAGGGGACTTCAGTGGAAAACGTTGGCAGCGCCCCACGACGCTGGCAGTGCCCCACGACGCTGCCAGCGTCCCCCAGCGCTGGCAGTGTTTTGGTCTGGAGAACCTATCCGAGCTCTTTGCTTTGAGCATACCCGTCCACAAGCCCCTTCCCTCAACTGTGAAGCCCCCGAAGGTCGAGTTGAAGACTCTTCCAAGTCATCTAAAGTATATCTTCTTAGAGGACAACCACACCCTACCTCTTATCATCTCAAGCACACTCAACGAGGAACAAGAGAGCAAATTGGTAGCATTGCTTCACAAACATAGAGATACATTTGGGTGGAGCATAGCGGACCTCAAGGGAATAAGCCTGGTGACTTGCATGCACAAGATAAGACTTGAAGTGGATGCCAAACCGGTCCGACAACCCCAAAGGAGGCTCAATCCACCAATGGCGGAGGTAGTGCAAGAGGAGGTAATTAAACTTTTACAAATGGGCATCATCTTCCCTATTTCCGACTCCCGTTGGGTTAGCCCAACTTAAGTCGTGCCCAAAAAGGGAGGAGTGACGGTAGTCAAGAACGCACAAGGAGACTTGGTCTCCACCCGACCACAAACCGGTTGGAGGGTGTGTATTGACTACCGTCGCTTGAATGCGGTTACTTTGAAGGATCATTTCCCGCTACCATTTATTGATCAAATGTTAGAAAGACTAGCAGGAAAAGCTTTCTATTGTTTCCTTGACGGGTACTCAGGATATTTTCAAATCCCAATCGCACCCGAGGACCAAGTCAAGACCACATTCACATGTCCATTCGGTACATTTGCATATCGCCGAATGCCATTTGGTCTATGTAATGCACCGGGAACGTTTCAACGGTGCATGTTGAGTATATTCTCCGACTATGTAGAAAAGATCATAGAAGTATTCATGGACGATTTCACCGTCCATGGGGACTCCTATGATGCATGTCTAAAACACCTTGCTCTTGTCTTAGAGCGATGCCAAGAGTCCCATCTCATCTTAAACTCCGAAAAGTGTCATTTCCTGGTGACTAGTGGCATCGTTCTAGGACATGTAGTGTCGGAAAGGGGGATTGAGGTGGATAAGGCTAAGGTTGACATTATCAAAACCTTACCTTATCCATTTAACACCCGAGACATTAGGTCTTTTCTCGGACATGCCGGTTTCTACCGGAGATTTATTACGGACTGTTTAAAGATTGCTAACCCGCTATGTAAGCTTTTGCACAAAGAAGCGGAGTTTGTCTTTTATGCCTCTTGTAGGAAAGCTTTCGATGATTTGAAGAAGAGATTGGTCACCGCACCAATTATTCAAACACCGTAATGGGACCTTCCATTTGAAATCATGACCGATGCAAGTGACTACGCATTGGGAGTGGTTTTAGGTCAAAAGAGTGACAAGGGACCCCATATGATCCAATATGCATCTACACTCTTGAATGATGCTCAAAAGAACTACTCTACAACGGAGATGGAGTTCCTTTGTGTGATATATGCCCTAGAAAAATTCCAATCCTATCTCTTGGGCACAAAGGTGATCATCTACACCGATCATGCCGCCATTAGATACCTTGTGGCAAAGAAGGATGCAAAACCAAGGTTGTTGAGGTGGATCCTTCTTCTAAGTGAGTTTGATGTAGAAATAAAAGACAAGAAAGGAGTGAAGAATGTGGTGGCGGATCATCTAAGCCGGTTTAACCTTGAAGGAAGACCATCATGCCCTCTTGATGAGGTTGAAGGAGGTCTCCCTCATGAGTCCCTATATGCCATCCAAGTGAAGGAGCCATGGTATGCTACCATGGTCAACTATTTGGTGACAAAGCGGTTTCCAAGCCATTTCTCTTCCCATCAAAAGAGCAAAGTAAAGTCCGATGCAAAGTACTATATATGGGATGACCCATACTTGTGGAAAGTTTGCCAAGATCAACTTATAAGAAGATGCGTGCCCGAAAATGAGATTCAATCCATACTACATCATTGTCATGACTATGCTTGTGGAGGACACTTTGGGCCACAAAGAACCGCAAGGAAAGTGCTTGAATGCGGTTTCTTTTGGCCAAGCCTCTTCAAAGATGCTCATAAATTCGTGAAGACTTGTGACCGACGCCAAAGAGTGGGGAACTTGACGAGAAAGAACGAGATGCCACAACAACCCTTCCTCTATTGTGAAGTCTTTGATGTATGGGGAATTGACTTTATGGGCCCCTTTCCTAACTCCGGTGGTTATTTATACATCCTTTTGGCGGTAGATTATGTGTCAAAATGGGTTTAAGCAATTCCTACCCGCACCGATGATGCAAAGGTGGTAGCAACCTTCATCCAAGAGAACATATTCTCCCGGTTTGGTTTTCCAAGGGCTATAATTAGTGATAGAGGTACCCACTTCTGCAATAAGATGATTGGAAGCCTTCTCAAAAGGTATGGGGTGAACCATAAGATTTCAACGGCATATCACCCACAAGAAAACGGCCAAGCCGAGCTCTCCAACCGTGAGATAAAAGGGATCCTTGAAAAGACGGTGAATCCGGATAGAAAGGATTAGAGCAAGAGGCTAGTTGATGCTTTGTGGGCATATAGAACCGCCTTTAAGACCCCCATCGGCATGTCCCCATTCCGTCTCATCTATGGAAAGGCTTGCCACCTCCCCGTGGAGGTTGAGCACAAAGCCTATTGGGCTATCAAATCATTCAACCAAAACCATGATGAGAACGGTATGCACCGGAGGCTTCAATTGCAAGAACTTGAGGAAATTCGCCATGATGCGTATGAGAACTCCTCCATCTACAAGGAGAAACAAGGAAATGGCACGACGGGATGATAAACCGTCGGGTTTTCAAAGAAGGTGATCAAGTTCTTGTGTTCCAAAATCGGTTTAACCTCTTCCCAGGTAAGTTGAGGTCAAGATGGTTTGGACCATACAACGTCAAGAAGGTGTTTCCTCATGGAGCAATTGAGGTGGAAGGGCCCGGGGACGGGAAGATACTCAAGGTGAATGGCCACCGCCTCAAACATTACTTCAAAGGATGTGCCCGGGAGGGGGAAGAAGAGGTCTTACTTGAAGACCCCGAGTATAAAGGTTGAAAAGCTTGGAGCCACCAAGTCGAGCCATCGACTCTAAATAAACGGCAAACCGTGTACATACTCTATCCTTGTGAATATTTCATTTAAATTTCATTGTAAATTTTTAGCATTTGAGTTGTTTTTAAGTAGTTAGAAATTGCATCAACCAAATATTTTGAAGTTACTAACGGTTTTGTGAAGTTTTTGCAAGTTTTCGACCGCCTCGGGATGTGTCCCACGGGTAAAAAGTGCGGGACTCGGTGAAATTTTGATATTGAAGGTTATTATGGGCCATTGGAGTGAAAATGTAAGTATAGTGGTGTTTGTAACACTTAGCCAAATTTTGGCTAAATGCAAAATGTAGGAGAACCGGCAGTGAAGGACGCTGCCAGCGTCACTCGACGCTGCCAGCGTCGAATGCAGTTTTCAGGTGTTCTTAGCACGAGTTCATCACAAATCAACCCAAACACTCTATCTCTTATTTTTCACGAAAAACCCCAAAAACAACCCCCAATCCTTCAAAAGTTCACCTTTCTCCCCCAAATTTTCACAAACCTTCATCAAAATCAATCAAATTCTTCATCTTAACCTTCATTCTACCTTCAAACACCTCAAAATCATCCTAAATCACTCAAAATCTCAGAAAAATTCCTCTTTGAAAACCTAGAAAACTCATCCTCAAATTCGAATTTAAGGAACTTTAGTGGGTTTTTAAAGGGTTTTGGCGGATTCCTTGCTTATTCTAGTCATCAAGGAGCTTAAGTTTGGTGGAATCTGGAAGGTATAACATCATACTTAACGTTTTCCATTATTCTTTAGTTTTTGCTCGAAAATTAGGCTTGAATTAGTCTTAGTTTGAGTTTTTCCCTTGCCCTTGTTGATTGTGTAGCTAGGATTGGTAAAAAATTTCTGAGTAAGGCATAAGAATTCAACAAACACTAAGCTTTTGAGGTGTTGAGATTGTTGCACACCAAGTGTTTGTTGAATTGCTTGTTTGAGTGAAAAACTTCTTTGAGTGATTGCTTTTTGTTGTGTTGTATTGTATTGTTGAATTTCTTGCATAAAATGGCTCCTAAAATCTCCAAGTTGTTTGGGAAGGGAAAGAATAAGAGGGCCGCGGTGAGTGAGCCCGACACCGATGTTGAAGCGGTGTTCAAGGGTTATGAGAGGTTGAGTGCTCAACATAAAAAAATCTGGGACAAACTTACCGCACCCCGACAACAACCCCTCATAACCACAAAATTCTTTTCCCCAAGCACCCTCCATGCCTTGGGCATGTTCGACTTAACAAGGGATATGCTAGCTAAAGTAGGGCTAGCAGCTTATCTCGAACCGGACTCTTGGGATCACACCTATAAGAGTTTCGCGTACGAGTTTCTAGCAACCTTGTCCGAGTTGGACGTTCCCGAGAGTAATGAAAGAGCCTACCGCTTCCGTCTCAACCAAACTTGGCACAACGCCCCAATCTCCGAAATTTGCCAAATCCTAAAAATCTCAAAAATCCCCTGCAATGTAAACTACTAAGGCTTATGAATTTAGGGGATGGTTTACTATTTTTACTAAAATTGAAAACAAAAACAGACAGAAATGGAGGCTGTTTTAGAGAGAGTTAATTGTATTAACTGAAACTGAAAGATATGACTTAGAGAACTTCCCCTACAGCAAGGCACAAGAGAAAGGACTAAAAGACTGGATTTGAGACAAGTTTAGAGTATTACAGCAATGCACAAACACCCTAGACTTAGGCTCAACAGCAAGCAAGCTAGTCACAGCAAAGCACAGACTTAACTTGACTCACAAAGCAAGACACTGATCAGACACCTTGAGGGTGTATCAGGCTTGGCTCAAACTACAACACTTAGCACAAGTTTGAAAGATTTGAGATGTTTCTCAAGGTTAATTCATTCATAAAGTCCGCTGAAACAATACATAAGAACCTCCTTATATAGGGAGGCTGATACAATGTGAGCCTTTGGATGTAATGTCCATCCTAGGGTCAGCTTTGGACTTGAACTAGAAAGTACAGACATAAAGGCACAAAACAGACTGATGCAAAAGTAATAAAGCAGTTTTTGGAGTTTAACAACTAGAAAGTACAGACATAAAGACACAAAACAGACTGATGCAAAAGTAATAAAGCAGTTTTTGGAGTTTTCCTAAAATGGGAAAATGTTGTTCTTGTTGTCTTTCTGCTTGCTCTGGGTGTTTTGCTGCTCCTTGGGACTCTTCAACTCTTATTTGAACTTAGATAAACCTGCCTTGGATGAGGACAAGTTGACTTAGGCAAAAGGAACCCACAGCTGGACTTGAACTTACCTTGCTATGAGGTTCACTGGACCCTGGTTTGGACTGCTTGTAACTTAAGATTTTGCTAGACTTCTAAGGGGACTCTCCTGGACAAACTTGTTGATTAATGAGTTGGCTTGATGGTAGGCCATGGTGGGGGTGGCTGGGATGCCCTGGTATACCTCATTGGTGCTTGGTTTGCTAACTGGTCTGATGAGCCCTAACAGGCATTGTTCTTGGCTTGTGTATGAAATGTGGACTGACTTGGACCCTGGCATGACTTGGTGAACCTTGGGATGGCTTCTTCATTGTCTTGGCTTAGTTTGGCTTGAATTTGGCTTGATATGGCCTACTGTTTGGACCTTGTGGTTCGAGCTTCAATCTGAGGAGGTCTTGTGGTCAGGTTTGTCTGGCTTGTGGCTTGATCATCAAGGCCCATTGGGTGAGCTCCTGCTGCACCCTCCCCAGGTTGAAAAGGGCTTGACCTCAAGCCTGTGTCTTCCTCTCCCTCAGAGTCTTCAGAGAAGGGACTAAGGTCTCCAACATTAAATGTTCCATGAACTGCATATTCTCCTGGCAGATCAATTCTGTAGGCATTGGGGCCTATCTTCTCTATGACTTGAAAAGGACCATCTGCTCTTGGCTCTAGCTTGTTCTTTCTTCTGGAGGGGAATCTCTCTTTCCTTAGATTGATCCATACTAAGTCTCCTGGTGCAAAGTCTTTCTTGATCTTAGGAACCTTGGCATTCTTCTTGTATAGATCATTGGTTCTCTCAATTTGTTTTCTGACTGACTCATGGAGTTTTAGCATTTGTTCCACCCTCTTCTTGGCATCATATAAGATCTCTGACCTTCACACATCAGACAAATTCAAAGGCATTAAGGGGTTAGTACCATAGACCACTTCAAAGGGGGAGTGGCTTGTGGCTGATGATGGAGCTCTATTAAAGGAGAACTCTGCTTGAGCCAGCTTTAAATCCCAATCCTTGAGAGATTTGCTGACTATACACCTTAAGATCCTTCCCAAAGTCTTGTTGGTCACCTCAGTTTGTCCATCTGTTTGAGGATGATGGGAGGTACTAAACAACAACCTGGTATTAAGCAGTTTCCATAATGTTCTCCAGAAATGGCTCACAAACTTTGTGTCCCTGTCAGAAACAATAGTCCTTGGAACACCATGCAATCTCACCACCTCATCAAGATATAGCTCTGCCACACTCACATCATCCTCAGTTTTCTTACAGGCAATGAAATGTGTCATCTTGCTGAACCTATCCACAGCCACCATAATGGAATCCTTGCCTCTTGCTGTTCTAGGTAATGCCACGATGAAATCCATACTCACATCTTCCCAAGGCCTACAGGGGACTGGTAGGGGAGTGTAAGACCCTGCCTGAAATGAACTCTTCGCCTTTTGACAGACTCCACACCTCCTGAGCACTATTTGGACCTCTCCCATCATCTTAGGCCAGTAGATTTGATCCTGCAGTATATCCACAGTCTTCTGAACCCCAAAGTGTCCTCCAAGGCCACTTCCATGCACTTCCTTGATCAATAGACTCCTATAAGAACCTCTGGGAACACACAACTTGTTTCCTTTAAACAGGAATCCATTTTGTAGAGTGTAGGGTGAATCAATAGTCCTGGTTCCCTCTTTCTGTGCTAACCAATCTTCTGCAAAGTCTGGATCTTCCTGATACATGTCTTTCATGAACTCAAACCCAAGAAGCCTTTGTTCCATGGTTGATAGCAGGGTGTACCTTCTAGACTATGCATCAACTACAACATTTTGTTTCCCTTCTTTGTATTTGCTAGAAAAGGTAAATGACTGGAGGAACTCCACCCATTTAGCATGTCTGTGACTGAGCTTATGCTGGCCTCCTATGTACTTCAATGCTTCATGATGAGAGTGTAGGAAAAAAGGCTTGGGCTTCAGGTAATGACTCCAATGCCTTAGAGCCCTGACAAGAGCATAAAACTCCTTATCATAAGTAGAATAGCTCAGCTTGGCACCATTTAAGTTTTCACTGAAATAGGCTACAGGCTTCTTCTCCTGGATGAGGACAGCCCCAATTCCCACTCCACTTGCATCACATTCAACCTCAAATAGGCAATCAAAGCCTGGCAACCTGAGGATAGGTGCACTGCACAAGAGTTTCTTTATGTATTTGAAAGCCTGTAAGGCATTCTCAAACCAAATGAACTCTCCTTTCTTCATACATTCAGTGAGGGGTGCTGCAATGGTGCTGAAGTTCTTAATGAACCTCCTGTAGAAAGATGCTAAGCCATGAAACCCTCTTACTTCAGTGATGTTTCTAGGAACAGGCCAAGACTGAACATCAATGATCTTGTCCTGATCCACTGACATGCCTCTACCAGAAACCACATATCCTAGAAACTTAACTTCCTCAGTCATAAAGGTGCACTTCTCAAGCTTCCCAAAGAGTTTACACTCCTTACGTATCTCAAACACAGCCTTAAGATGCCTCAAATGATCATCATTGCTCTTGCTGTAGATGAGAATATCATCAAAGTATATGATGTAGTAAAATAGTGGTGTAGTAAGAATGTCGATCTCAGGGACGGTTGTTGTTTAGAAATGATCTAAAAGTCTACTAGAGTCTCTTGCAAGTCACAAAGTAATTTTTGGGTTTGGGTTTGTAGACTAGACTAAGATAACAACAATTAAAAACAATTAAAAACGACAAAAGGAGTCTAAGACGAGGAAGATAATCAAATAACAATCAATAAAAGGAAAGTCTAGGATTGGTGGGTTCAAATGGGTAATTTGGGTTCTAGTGAGTCGGGTTCATAGTTAATGGGTAGTCAAACTTGGGCGCGGTGGATTGAGGCTCTCGATCTTACAATCCCTCCCATATATCGAACCAAGCTAGCTCTCGCGTACACACGGTCGATACACCAACTATATGCAAATCCTAACATAATCCAAGGCTATCGATCTTACGGAAATGTATGATAAACATGAATTATGCAAGTTTGTCAAGCAAGCATTTCATCAAACATATGGTATGCGAAAGGTGGAAGAAAGACTACTAATCAACAAAACAACCCAACAAAGAAAGATTAACCCTCATCAAAACCCATTATCCCCCACTAATCCTAGATTAATCACTACTCACTCATATTCAAAGGAAATTCAACATTTACTAAGGAATGCAAAAGGAAATCAACAACAAATAACATTTTCTAATTAACAATAAGTAGATAACAAGAATTGAAATGAAAACTTAATTAAAGTAAAGATTAAGTAGAGGAATTATACCAACTTGGAGAAAGATGAGAACTTTGATATAAAAACCAAGATTTTGTCACAAATATTTGAATATAACCCAAGTTCATACACTAAACCAAGTCGAAATTACTAATTAACCGACTAATTTGCTTAATTATGGAAGATTAATACAAGATTAAATACTAATTCTATGAGGGTTTTGGATCTAGGGTTTCGTGCCCTTTAATTACATGAGAGGGTCTATTTATAGGTTTACAAAATGAAGGAAAGATGGGCCTCGAGAAGCTTCATGGACTGGCAAAGTCACGACCGTGAAATGGGTTTCACGGTCGTGAAACAAGTCTCACGACCGTGAAACTGCAAGTCACGGTTGTGAGGGAATTGGCAGAGCAAGGTCTTCTTTCACGAACAAGTCACGACCGTGAAGCATGTTTCACGACCGTGACTGAGCTTTCACGACCGTGAAATGAGTTTCACGGCCGTGAGCTGAAAAGCACGAAATCCTTCTTCTTGGAAAAGCATTTCACGACCGTAAAATGCCTTTCACGCTCGTGAGATGCTCATTTCCCTTCTTCCTTCGCTTAACTTTGTTGTTTCCTTCCCGGTTTCGCCTGCCTTGACTCAGGAGGGCTGTGGCGCATCGAGTAGGGCCCCCAAGGTATGCCGTGGGTCCTCCGAATGATTCACCTTCTTCTTTGTTGATCAAAACTAGGTAGAAATCGCCTCAATTGACGGTTTACCTGCAAAAACAAGATAAAAGCGAGAAATATGCTAGAAGAAGGTAAAACACGTAGAAACGCTCCTAAGGAGCGTTAAAGGCAAGCAAAACGAGACAAAAAGGGGTGAAAATGTAGGGTGAAATGACACTATATCAAATCTCCCCAAACCAAACCCTTACTCGTCCCGAGTAAGGATGAACAATAGTCAAGACCCTTAATTAACTACTCTAAACCTAACCGATACAAGGCAATTATTTGGCCTTGCTCCGTCCCTTCAACTCGCAACAAGGTATCCATGAGGTAGGACACCTTCTTGCAAGGCAAGTGGGGTCTTGCCAAAACTCTGATGCATTCTAGGCAATAAAGCACACAAAACAAATGAGAATGCATCTTCAAAAGCAAATGGCAACATGCCTCATCCATGCGCCGGGATTCATCTAAAATGGAAAAATTTTAAGCATGCAAATTCCCATGTACTTACTAGTTTTACAAAGAACTAAACCTAGAAAGATAGAAATAAATCACCTCTTTATTGTGTAAAACTAGTATATTCGTTCACGTTCACTAGAAAGCTTTGTCATTGGTGATAAGGCGGGATGGAAAGTGAGGGCCCCATGGTGTTAGAAGACACTGTAGGATCGGAATTCCGCCTCTCACCTAAGTGAAAGGAAGGGTCGTCCCCTCTTAGCCATGTAACGTAGGAGTAATCATAAAAAAGGTAAGGAAACGAGATGTTTGAGTTCTTATTTGGTTTCTTTTTTTTTCTTTTTCTTTTTGTTTTTGATTTTTTGCTTGATTTGGGTGCCTTTTGAAAGCAAGGTGGCCTAGCAAAAGGTGTGCGGCGGAGACCAACAATAGGCAAATCCTCGCCGTAGCGACATCGAGAGCGACCCCTTATGTATTGAGGGTACTCTAGAAGAGCCTAGAAGTCTCCATATGCATTCCTTAAGCTAGGACTAAGGCAAAGATATGCAAAATTTCAAGCTTTCTTTTCAATTGTGTTTGAACTCAATTTTTGGAATTGTGATGGAAAAATTTCCTTTTTGTCAAATGTAGTGAAATGTGATGATTGGACAATTACATGGCCTCGAGAGTCACCTAGGAAAGCGTTCACCAAGGAATTTTCACACCATGGGGATGGTCAAGATGGTAAATGCAAGCCCTTGACTAGGCTCTAGCGAACGGTGCGAAAATTATACTAAAAATACACATTAAAAGGTGTTTCAAAATCTATTTTAATAGGCAAAGTGCTAAGCAAAAAAAAGTATCTACAAGGGTCTATCCAAGCTTGTTCAATTTCCAAATTAGGCATTCCAAAAAGTTCTCCTAAATGCAACTATATGCCATGATCTAGAATTAAGCAACATATATACAAACTAATGCAAATGCTCTAGTGAACTACGTGACAATTAATCTAATGAAACCCCCTAACAGCACATAAGTCACACAACCGCCAATTCATCAAAATCAACATCGCAATCATCAACAATTCCTCCAAACTCCTCATGTGATAAGAAGTAAAGAAAGAAAGAAGGGGAAGGAATAAGAACGATCATACCATGGCGGTCTTCTTAATCCCTTCTATAAGTCTCTTAAGCGATGTGTAGCGGACCTATGTATGGAGGTTAGAAGAAAAAGCAATGCAAATATATACAAAGTAAGATATAAACAAGCTAATTTTTAGGATTTTTCAAACTTTTTCAATTTTTTTGGATTTTTGAAAGATTTTCTATGCAAAATAAAACATTTTTTTGGATTTTTTTTCAAATTTTTAAAACTATGAAAATAGTTTCCCATCCCCCACATAGGAACAAACATTGTCCTCAATGTATGAAATAGGATTATTGAAAGTAAAGAAATACATGTTTTTGGGTTTTTAAATATTTTCTAAAAGGAAAAGAACATGTTTTTGGGTTTTTAAATATTTTGAAAAATAAAAACTTGTTTTTGGGGTTTTTGATTTTTGATAAATATTCACAATATGAACAATATATACAAGAGGGTTAGTTATGCAAATGAACTATTCTATATGAAATGCATGAACTAAATAATATTCCTAAAACTAAATGCAAAATGATATAATACAAAGTGCATGATCTAAGTAAATGCACGCTAAACTAAATGCTAATCTAGAGTCTCGTTGCGGTGGTAAGGTGCATAAATGCAATGCCCCTCATGGGGGTACCTCCCACAAGAAAGTCCAGAAAATAAAAAAAACTATGTGTGCCATATCGGAGTCTCGTCGTGGCGGTAAAGTGCATAAATGCAATGCCCTTCATTGAGGTACGTACCAACCACGGGAAAGTCTAAAAATGACACCTAAAAAAAATGCAACTAAGTGATGCATGAAAAGTAGCTAAATGCAAAGGTTGTTTGTCAATTTGGATTTTTCAAGAAGGAGAAAAATATTGGTGTCCGATGGGATGGACACCCGCCTCCAATGTTACCGAGGCTAACCAACACAACACAAAAATTACAAGTTAAAGAAACAATTCATATCAATCAAAGAGAGGAGAGGAGGAGACACACACTAGAGGGGAGGGGGTAGATGCTAAACTAGCCACCTAGACACTACTCCGACTCTTCCAATTATCAAACAAAAAAAAAACCTCCTCAAAAGGTCTCCATCTCATCCTCACCCTCACCCTCATCCTCATCCTCATCCTCATCCTCATCCCGCCCCCCACTACCACCACCCTCTTCCCGGTTCCCTTGGTCTCCCCCGGTCTCCATGCCGCCTTCCCCTCCCCGGTTTCCATGGTTGGGAAACAAAAAATCGGGTTGTGCCCAGCTTGGCAAAAAACCGTTAGGGTCAATGTACCCTTGGTTAGCCAGCAAAAAGTAGTTGGGGTAGGAGGCATAATAATTATTAACCCGGTCTTCATGCATGTTCAAATGCATGTTCTGCATTAGACCGGTCAGGTAGTCGCCCTGGGAGAGATGGTGGGGTCGGGGTGAACATACCCCGAGTACTCAAAGGGGTAGGGGGGAATATTCACATAACTGGGTGGGGGGTAAGGTGCATGCAAATATGGTAGGGGAAAAGGGGGAACAGGCAAAGTTACTTGAGGTGCACTAAGACTCGGTATAGATGTGGGTCGGGGTCGAGGTTGCTGGGGAGACTCTCCGTCCTCCCTAGCGCCACTAGAAGAGGCCTGACCACCTGCCATCGTCACCGGTAGCAGGTAGCTAGGCCGCCTATCAACTAAGTTGGTCCTAGGCGCGAAAAGTGGGAGTCTATGATAAGGTAGGTAAAAGGGTGTGGCATCCTTGATCACCCAAAGAAAACCCTTTGCCCGGTCCAGCCTAATCCAATTTGAGTGGATTAGGGAAGTCTCGTCTAGAAGTGCCCCCCCGGTTAAAGCCTCGTACGCCCCATCGCTATTAAAGTCAGGGTCAAAGTGCTTAGCCAGAAATGTCACCAAACCCCCCATGACCACCGTCTGTTTACGCGCTACGGTGGTCCTACCCAACTTCCTCCACCTCCTATAAATTTCATTCATCAGGGGAAAGGTGAAGGTATCCCTCGACCCTTGCACATTCAAGTGCGACTCTAAGAGGGTCAAGTCAAGCTGGGTTAGGTTGTTCGGCTCCTGCCGACATAGGAAGGTGCCTGACACTAACCTGTGCCAAAAATGGGGCACAGGGTGGTGAATTAAGAGGGACGAATTCCTACGGAAATCGGCCAAAACCCTCCCGGTCAAGGCCATCCAAAGCGACCTCAAATCATATCTCTTTGGCTCTACAGAATCCCTTCTAGAAGGGAAATCTAACCCCAATATGGCAGCAAATTCATCCATGGGGACGACACGCGAAGTGTTGGCAAGACGAAAACAAAAACACGGTCTAGTCTCAGCATTTACACAACTATTCAAACTACTCAAAAAGTCCAGCGTGAGACTCCGGTAGGAGAGCTCATGCATAGAGTATAAAGTACCCATACCTGAAACCGCGAAAAAATTCTGCATAGGTTCCGTCAAGCCGAGACGACGTATGACGTCGTGGCACAGAAAAACAGTAGGCTCCATCTTCAACCCTTGAATCGCTGCAAAGGCTTGTCTATGAGCATCCGTCTCAAAGACGACTTCCGGAAAACCCGGAAGTTGCTCGATTTCCAAATCTTCGTCCGGGTTCGGGTTGTTGGACCCGCTGCCTCTCCTTCTCTTTGTAGCTCGTGCTACCGCCGCCTTCCCCTTCCCTTGTCCTACCATTTTTGTTCTAACACAAGCTTTTCCCCAAAAAAAAAAAATTTGCTAAAAAAGTTTCTAAAAATGATTAAAAACACTAGAAAAACCTTCAATTGACCCCGAAATCACTTTCTATTGAAGTAGAAAGCTCAAAAACTAACCCAAAAAAGAGATCCCCAAATTCGGATTTTTCAATTTTTTTTGAGTTTTTTGGTGTTTTAAAAGCTAAAGAATGGTTCTTTATGTGTTTATAATTGAAGAAGAAGACTTTTTGTGACAATTTGAGGAAGATTTGAGGTGGTTTGGTGAAGATTTGAGGGAGTTTGGAGTTTTTTTAGTGAGATAAGGGTTTGTGAGATGTGTTTGTGTTGTTAATGAAGAAGATGAGGAAAGGATAAGAAAGAAGAAAAGAAAAGGATGAGAATCACGGTTTATAGCCTTTCACGACCGTGAAATAGCGGTCACGACCGTGAAAGACCAGTCACGACCGTGAAATGAAGGGTCACGACCGTGACTTAATTTTGCAAAGTTACTGCATTCCTTTTCACCATCTCACGACCGTGAGATGAACTTCACGACCGTGAAGTTTGTTTCACGGCCGTGAGATGGTTTTCACGGTCGTGAAATGGAGTTCTCGTGTTTCCTTTGCTTTGCATCAATTTTCACGGACGTGACTCACGTCTCACGAGCGTGACTCGGCTAATTCGACCATTTTGAACCAAAAATCTTCACCCTTGTTCGGTTTCTCACTTCTCCATTATCGTTCCTCCATATTTCCTTC
>JAIUZE010027795.1:0-21860 GCA_022085475.1 Heliosperma pusillum | reverse complement strand
AGTAAGGTAAACTAGATGTATATAGATTATCTCGAGATTTTCTATGGAACAAGTTTCTACACACCTTTATTGTAGCAGACTAGCAGCAGTTGATAAGGTGGCTTGCTGTGTATTATGTGAAGTCACAAAGAAGTTGATTATAGATAAGTACTTCCTATCCTGAAATAATGAGCGGAAAAAAAAGAAGAGAAACCAAATCAGCTTGCTGGGAATTTTGAGTATTTCATAGATTTCTGAAAGAGGGAACTATGAACGGCAACGGAAAAAAGCGGAAAAAGTTCAGGATACCATGATGTTTACCTTGTGTGATTCCATCGCTGAGTGGTCTCGAAGACTCAGCAACAGAGTTCGTAGAACTTGTATCAGGCTCCCTATACCATTGGTTCTCTTCTCGAGTGATGAAGGAAGCATCTGCAGGACCAGGTAAGTTTATGTCAGATTGCAGTGAAGACAAAATTAGTCCATAAAGTACAGAAAAGATATCGTATGCCTAAAACTATACTTCGTCTTGTTTACATCCCAAATTTAATGTCACCATTTTACACAAGTTCTTATATGAGACGGTCATACAATATTTTAATGCAATTAGACCCTTCCGCACATAAAAAAATGTGACCCTTTTTTATGTTTCCATACCTCTTTTGATGATATTTATGATACTTTTTAATTAGTACCTTTTATACCGTTCATACATATTTTCTCATATCTCGCTGTACTTCATATTTAGTACCTCCTTTTATATCTTTACATACCTACTTTATGACTTTTAGCTATCATGTTAATCACAAATTCTCATTTGTGACGGGACGACCCGTCGGTCAAGCTCTCCTCACAAAGTGCAATTGGGGAGGCAAGTGAGGGACAAATGGATCCCCCCACTTGTACTCCCACTTGTTCTTTGTGAGGAGGACTTAATCCGTCACAAGCTTGCGATGGATCACCCCGTCGCAAGCAAGACTTTCTGCATGTTAATAGTCTCATAATAATTTATTGTGAGACCATCTTACCAGAGACTTGCTCCACTTTATAGGACAACAAAATATCAACTTTGATGACTTATTTCTCAAAAACTCTTAGAGATACAATATAAAAATGATATGTTTGATTCATCAAAAGAACTTGATAGTAGCGTTCTTAAACATTTGTGAATATCCTACGAAAAAATTGGTCAAATTCAACACTGGTTGATCAAGAATGTCAAATGGAGACAATAGCAATGAGTGGTAAATTCAACATTTTTTCTTTTTTGCCTACCCGAAGAGATGGGATATACACATAAGAGTATATCCCAATAAAAAATCGGCCGAGTTCGACATTGATTGATCAAGAATGTAAAATGGAGACAACAGATATGAGTGGCAAATTTAACATTTTTTCAGTTTGCCTAGCCACAGAGATGGGATAAACATGTAAGACTGAAAGAAGTTTACCAGATAGAAAGACATCCTTGTATCCTTCATCGTCATAAATAAATTGTGGGGGATCTGGAGAACCAATTCCAACAATAGTACTTCCACTGCATTCAGCAGAAAAAGATACAACATTCATGACCGAGGCATGCATACAGAATACACCACGACACAACTTTTTTAAGAAGATGCATTAAATTGTCACAATTGAGATATGATTTCATCAAATACTGGAGATTTATTTGACAGAAGCATATTTTTAAAAAAACATTCACACTGAGTAATGTGTTAGAAAATTGTTGATAAACTTGGATGGAAGCTCTATACAACTATCCAAGACTTCCTTTCGGTATGGACTATGGAGACTGATTGATAGGTAAATTCATGTTGCTGCCACATAGTGAACACCGTTAATCTAAAAGAGAATGTCGCATCACATTTGTAAGTGATGCGGGACTAAGTACAAGTTTGAGTGATGAAACATCAATATCCTACAACTTTTCTTTTGTCATAAGGAGATTCACGTTGGACAATTTTTAAGTTCATTAGTTTCAAACCCAACTCTTGAGTGTCACCGACTCACTGCTCAGTTACATTACCAGCTAATTTAGCTAACATTTGCAATTAAGGTGAACATGCACCAAGCAAAATTACTAAGATCTAAGACATACCTTCCAGACATGAAAACAGCATCATATTGTCCACGACTTGCTGCAATTATACGCTGCTTCAATCTCCGAAGACTTGGAAGAACTTGAAACGCAGGAGATTCTGAAAACTTCATAGTTAGAAACTTTCTAAAACATTTACTGATTACGACACAGCATAGTTGAGTCATGTTGACAATCTCTAATTCAGATTAATTACAAATGTACAGGCATAAAACACAAAGAATCTTCAGCAACCAAGGCAATAAGCTTCACGTGTCTAGTTCTCAATAGAAGAAAAACCTTGCCAGAAAAAACAGCTAGACCACACAGAAAACAGCATAAAAGTGCAAGTCCGAATAAAAGATTTCTATAATAACATGATCATCTTTTGTAAAATATAGTTTCAAAAAGATAAAACGCAAGACATTGGGCGACATTCAATATTAATTCAACATAACTAAAAAAAATTACAACTTTTTATATAGTACGTACCCAAATCGTTGATACAAACTTCTTGAGAAATCCCTTCACTAGAAATTTTCTCCAGCAGATATAATGGATCAACCTTGCTAGTCTGATCCAGTTGAAGACGCTGAAAGACCGAAAACACACATTTTTTACACACTGAAGCTTATGATTTTATATTTTGAACTTACAGTATTCTGCACAACTTTCCCCAGTCATATCATACCTTGTAGACTTGGACAGTAGAGCACGCTTCTGGAGGCTTTATTAGAACCATTGGAGTAGCCAAAGGTATGGGTGGAGGAATATCCTTAACTACCTATAGAACACAAGAAAAGTCATGAACCATCACAACAAAATCCACTTCCAACTTCAAATTTGCAAGAAACGTTTACTAATGACGGGCAATTCTCTTATTTGCCGCTAGTAACCCTCTAATGAAGGAGCCCTCATTTGGACATGGTTTCAAATTAGCAAGTCATTTGGCTTCTCTGAAAGCCAAGACATCCACATTAACTACAGATAACACTAACTAATAACTTCAACTTTTTATTCTTTAAAAAAAAAATTCACATTTAGAAGATAAGCCAGTATACTCTCCCATCAATGGAGAGCTCGCAATAGGAACATACTGCAGTTTAAAAGTTCACGGCACACCCTAAGAATCACGCTTCCTACATATATAGTTATGCCAAAGATGACTAATCTATCACTTTGTAGGCAAGAGCCTTCCATTACAAGGAACAGAGTACTAAAGTTAGTATAATAGACGCGAGACTGTAAGTTTGTCATTTATGCTAGCAGTCGCTTCATTTAATTGTATTTGATCCAGTGAAAGGGAGGAATGTTTGGATTAGCATAAACCCTCAATTACAAATATCTCAACCTGATGGAAGGATAAAAGCCATTATTTTTGCACTAGCATACACCAATTCACTGCACCAAGTGAAAATATAACCTTTAGCATACTGAAAACATACCTCTCCTTTGCCAGTACAGTATGCAGCTCCACGTGAAAAGAAGAAAGGAATATCAGAACCAATCTCACTTGACCATTCTTGAAGTTCTTTTTCAGTTGCAATGCAACCACTGAATTGGTTTGCTGCCCACAGTGCAGTAGCAGCATTGCTGCTTCCGCCCCCAAGTCCAGCACCTGTCGGAACCTTCTTATCGAGATGTATCTGCCCCCACATTTCAATACCCAAATATTGGTACCATTTAAGAACAAATGTTTTGAAAGCTCAGAAAAAAGAGAAAATTCACACATACCCAAAAGTACTTGTCGTAGCCTGTCTTTCGTCTGAACAAGTTTAGGGCTTTAATAATCTGAAGAAAACGAAGGGTTCACACATTAGTCAAAAACATAATGGATGTGTACGACAATTCATTAGTTTACAACTTTAGAAAGCATTCACTCACCAGATTCCTATCATCAAGCGGAACCCCAGCGACATTCGTTGTCAGGCTATCCTTGGTCTTAGAAGGTGACAGGGAAAATTTGATTTTGTCTCCCAAACTTATAACCTAAGGAACAGATATCAGATATAACATTTTTATCAAAAGAAATAAACTTAAGAAGGCAATCCATAATAACTATCCAATATATGCAAAACCAACAAGATAAAATCAAATACATTGCTACATCTACTCTACTTTTGATTGAAGAACAACAGGATTAATACTTTAATACACGAATAATTGAATGAACTTACATGGAATAAAGATGCTAAATCATGAAAACCATCCTCCCTCTTTCTTGTAATTCTCAAGAACACATTCACCTGAAGTACATACATACAGCAGCATTTTACAACTAATAAAACTATTCTATAGTAAACAAACACAAGAAAACAAAGCAACTAAGACTAAATTAACTGTTACTCCCTCCGTTTCAGTCATTTATTTAACTTTGTTTAAAATACCCGTCACAGAAAATTTTAAAAAGTTAAACAAATGATTGGGGCGAAGTGTCGAAATAGAGTACCTTACAAGGAGAAAAAAGAGTGAGCCTAGAAAGACCAGCTTCCTTATCTACTTGATTTGCTAAATTGTTGATTCTCTCCTCTGGATCATACACTACCTAACAACATTCCAGCCACTTTAACCAATTCAAATAAAAAATAAATATTAATATAAATACATGAATTTAAAGGGAAAATGTAGGTGGGGTTACCTCAATTTGTTTTATTTTGTCTAAATTAGGGTCAAGAGAACATGAAATGGGTTTGATAAATGATGGGTTCTTTTTAACAAGAGTTCTTTGGCAAAAAGATGGAGACCCATGAACTGAAAATGAAGAAAGATGAGTTCTTTTGGTTGAATTAAATGAGGTATGGAAGCAAATGGGGTTGTGAAGAAGATGAATTGAAGACATTCTTGTTTAGTGTCGATGGTTCATGTAAACTTTAGCCAATTTAAGAAGCTGTAAGTTGTGATTCTGGGTTGAGAGTATATCTGACAATTGGTAAGTTGGCAATTGCAGAAGACAAGGAGTGGAGGGTGGACAACTGAGAAGGAGAACAAGAAATGAAACATGGAGTATCACTTCACTTCTTGTATAAAGAGAGTCAAGAATCAACCCATATGCCGATTTTAACACGAACATTATCCGTTTTAAATTTAAAGCGATTCAAATACATATGAAATCATTCTACTTATTACCTAAATTATACAAAAGAAATTGTTTTTATTACCACCATGTATTAGTATTTGACCCGTCTTAATCTTAAGACATATAGTACCCGTCTTTAACAAGACTTACCGAAAAACCAAAACTAAGGAACTCAATTTACACTAATACATGGTTTTCTCTCTCTCTTTTTTTTTACTTGGATAAAAAATCATAAAATGTATGTTTATTTGCAAACAAAAGTAATGTATCTAGTACACAAAAGAAAGTTTATCATCCTCCTAACATTATGGGTAAGTTTAATTCTAACTTGGAAAAAAATAGATTTCATATCACACATTTTGGGAAATTTAGATTTTGAACCTTTTACAATTCCATCTAATAATAGTAATATTGATTTTGTTGGGATTTTATATGATTTATATGAAAATATAAGGATGAATAAGGATAATTTCAATAATAAATATTCAATTTTATTACAATTAATATGGTTGGTAAGTTCCTTAAAAATATGATATGATTGGTAAGCGGAATTGAATCTACGTATTAATGTCAACATGATCTCAAATTGTATTTATAATTAATTGCTTATAGTAATATTAATCAACAAATAATTGTAAAATATTTTACGTAACACAAAGCAAAAAAACAATTTTTATTATTTTCTTAAAGTTTTCATCTTACATAAGTTATAAGTCCTTGACATCAATGACATGTAGTGTTTTCTCTGATCTATTCTATATGACATTACTTGCTTGACTATCACACATTCTTGTTTAAGATGGCAATATCCGTTTTATTGATAAAACGGATCCAAATAAGTGTCATATGACAAGGGCGGTTGTCTAGGTGTTGTCTTATTATCATCAAATGATAGTATTTTTGATTCATTTCATCATTAAAATGGATATTGTTGTTTTAAGCAAGATTAGTCCCTTGGAACCTCGTTAGCTGAATTCCACCACCTTGACATCAATAACAAATCTCAACTTGACTAACTACACCAACTGTGGCAGTCTCACAAGTCCTCGCACATTCATGACCATCTATTTTGTAACATATTTCTCTCTTCGGTTGTAGATATCGATTACCTCCTCATATGTCGGGAACTTTTAAGCAGTTCTATAAATCTTACCGAAATTGATCCTAGTCATATCGGCCGGCCTAATGGTGATAACACAGTTGCTACCAAATTTGGTGACATTACACTAGCACCAAACTCATACTAAATGTATTTTATACCCTCAATTTAACTTGTAATTTGATTTTCGTTTCTAATATCTTATTAGACGAAAATCTCACCATTCACTTTACACGTGAGAATGTTCCTTGAGGATAGTAATTGGTGCAGGTGAACAATATGAGGGGTTTTACTACCTGTGAGGGGTGCATGACATCAAAGCTCGTGCCTACTCTGTTGCTTCCATCGGTAAAGTAGAATTGTCGCATCAAAAGGTTGACCCGTCTTTCTTTAAAGTTTATTATTCGTTATATTTTATTCATAATAATCGAGCAAACCCAAGAGCATTTTACTTTAAATTATAATTATGCTGCAAACATTTTTTATCTCATCCATTCATTACAAGAATGTTCATTCATTATAAGAATGTTGGTAAATAGCTTCCGAAATACTCCCTCCTATTCACAATAACATTCCCCCTTTCCATTTTCATCTATTCACAATACCTTCTCCCTTTCCTTTTTTAGTAAACTTTTTTATTATTAAATGACCATACTACCCTTATTACTTATCTATTATTACCATCCAACCCACCCTTAACCTATCCTATTAACCTTCTAACCCAGCCCACTAATTAAACCTAACCCACTAATCTACCCAGCCCACTATGATTAACCCTAACCCTTCCCGCCCTATATTAACCCACTCCCTCAACAAACCCTACCCTATCTCCTTCTCTCTTCCGCCTCTTCATTCTTGTCACTCTCTCTCTTCCGCGACTCTCTTCATCTCTCCGTCTTCTAATCTTCATCAGTTCATCATTTCTTCACCAGCCTATCATCATCTTCATCTTTCCCTCTTCTAATCTTCATCACTTCATCACCACAAATTCATCCTATCATCATCTTCATCATCATCATCCTTCATATTCATAAAAATCGACTTAAAGCACAACGTAATGGTTAAATTGGAACCTCTTTATTCTGATATTGACCTGCGTGACATGGAGAAGAGATATGAAGATGTAGATCTGGGGGAGATGGGGATCGACGATGATATGCTTGATGTTGTATCCGATGCTTTTGTTGTTACTGCATGTGCGAATTATGTTGTTCCTGTGTTGATGAAAGAAAATCATGAGATGAAGGCGAAGTTGTGGATAGACAAACGTTATATTCCAGAGAATAGAAGACTGTTCATGGAGGATCTATGTAAATACTGGCCCGTATTTGCGGTTTTATTGGAGTATGAGGATGAGGAGACTACCAGGGAGAAGAGAGATGGTGTTTTTGCATGTTCATCTGCTGATCTTTCTAAGTCAGTTGATGAAATAGAACTGGTTGCCATGCGAGACAACCCATTCATTGTTAGTTGGTTTATGAGGGAGCTTTGTAAGTATTGGCCTGGTTTTGAAGTTCTACAAGAAGATGAACCAAGGGAGGTTGATTTCTTGTCCTATTACTTGATTCAATTTAATTGTTTTTATTTTATGTTTTTTATGGACTAGTGATGATCTGGTTTATGCACTTGATTTTTTTTCATCTAATACAAATTGTCCAATGATATGCTTTGTTGAGGGCAGTAGATAGCCTTAACTATTGTTCATGCACTACGCCACCACATTTTTGAGTGAAGAGGCTGTGTATGAACAACAACTTTGAGAGTAATGTTCACTAAAGTTGATTTCACTGAATTACTCATGTTTTATGTTAATATCCATGATACGCCAAAAACTGATTAGTACAAAAAGTAGTGCAAAGTTCAAAAGTAGACTCTACTTGCTGATTTTCTGGGTTCTTCTTGATTGCTTGCTGTTACTACTCCTTTCTTTATCTGCGAAATTGTAGAGAGTCAGAACCAGTCTTTGATATGCTGCAATTTTCCAAAATTTTGCTACCATGCTCCATTCACCTGCATATATATCTAGATAATACCAGTAATGGTACCAGTAATTGGACCAACAGGTTCAATGTCGCCTGTTGGTTCATTACTGGATCCACTACTACTAGCTATGTCCTCTGCATTCTCTGTTAATCTGCTGAGTGAACTTACTAATTCACTTATACTACTTGCATCACCAACATTCTGTACATATTGTATGCATTCTTTCACTAAATCAATATTAGCATTGAGCTATTCAGGCAGCAAACCAGTTGCTGCTAGTTTAGACTTGTGCATATGTGGCACAGGATAGTCTATTGACGAGGCTAATCCGCGTGTCGTTAAATCCGCTAATTAGCTACGATCAAATAACAATTTATAACTCCTAAACAAACACAAACTATCTTAAATAAAGGTAGTAAAATGGTAAGAATATGGTCGAACCCAAGAGAAGGCGGTATTAACTAAATGAACTAATGTAGACTCTTGCTAAAAACCAATTAACAAACTAATTACTCTAATCACAAATTAAGACACTAATTAAGACAAAAGCTTAAATTAATTACAAACTATGATATTCACAATGAGAAAACATGTACGATAACATATAGGGAGAAAGTTTGATTGGAGAAATTCATTAACAAGTCTAAAATAACCAACTAAAACTAAAGATTCAAATATTTAAAGATGGAGAAACAACTTAGTGTAATTTTCCCAAATTCCCAACAATTAACAAAGTAAAGACTCTTCATTTCCTATCTTCTCTAATTATCTAATACAAGTTTCCAAGAAATTAGTCAACCAAGGATTAAACCAATCAAGGATGACCCTTTACAACCCAATTTACACCCATTAAACCATGAGCCCAAATCGAAGATGCAAGCTTTATGATTAAAACCAAAGAAACAAGCTAAAATCATGTAATAAAACATTAAACTATGTTCTAATCACACAATATACCAAATTCCACCCAAAGGATTCCAACTTTTAAACCAAAGTTACAATCTTTCAAGGTTGCTTCAATAATATCAAGACAAATCAACCAAATTTATCTAGACAAAGCACTAATTAAACAAACACTTGCTAAGATGGTTAGTCTCAACAATAATTCATTCAACAATGGAATTTAAACATGAGAAAATGGTATTAAATAGAGAGGAAGAGGTTCAAGAGTCTTACAATGCTAAAAAATGAGAACTTGTTCCAATTACACTAAGAAATGGAGGATTAGCTACCCATAATCCAAGTATTACAACCCAAAGTAAAGTTCAACCAAATTACAAGCCAAAGATGAAGAACAAAGATTGAGAGAATTCTAATGTGTTTTGTTGTGGAATGTTGCCTCCTTCTCTCTCTACAATTTGGCTCTTTTATACCCTAGGCTCCGGAAACCTAGGGCCTTGAGAAATGGGCCTCAAAATGACAAGACGGAGAATGAAGGAACACCTGTCTAAGACCTGGACGCTGGCAGCGTTTCATGCTGCCAGTTTTTACTCTTCTACGCTCGCCTTGACTTTCGTTGACCCCTTTGAATGCTAGTCTCGCCTTGACTTCCCTTGACCCTTTGGACTTGCTCTTCTTGCATTGATGATTTGCTTGTAGCCCACTCCAATTGTCGGGTTTGGGTCTCGGGTTTGACGTTGACTTTTGTTGACTTCCGGGTTTGACTCTAAAAGTTGACTAAAAAATACTAAATAACAACATAATTACAAGGACTAAGGTTAGCATAAAACGATGCTAACGACCCGTAAAAAGTATACTAAATAAACCTAATAAATTCTACTAAACACGACACAATTTGGTGTTGTCAAATACCCCCACACTTGGAATTTTACTCGTCCCGAGTAAAACTCGAGATTAGCAAGACAAACACGAGTCCAAACATAGCATGTGAAGGTAATGACCTCTCTTCCCTCACCACTACCTTCTTATATCTCCCTCAAAACACAACCACCTATTAAAAGAAAATGACTCAAAGTTGTTGTGACACTCTCTTCCCTTACCACTTCCTACTTATAACTCCCTCAATACAAGACTCGACACACCACCAACTCCGACTCATCTCACCTCAACTCCTCCCTTCTTATAGCTCCCAAGATTGTAGTATGACCATCTTTGCCTTATCCCAAGGCATAGCGAGATGATCCTCATCACCAAACTCCATGCAACTCCACTTCTTATATCACCCCCTTATTACTCCACTAGTGTATAGCATGGTTACTTGGTTGGCCCCAAACTACACAATTCGCACAACCAAGCAACCACAAGGGAAATCCACCGATTTGGAACCAAATTTGTGACTCAAAGAAAAATAAAAAGAAATCCTAAGCTAGCCTCCTTCCAAATTCCTCCTTATTTCTCCCTTCTTTTCCCTCCAAAAATCCTCTTCATCGGAAGTATTTTGCTCAAATTTTTTTTTTTTCTTTTTCCATTTTTTTCTCTTGAAAATCCCTCATTTTGCCTAAGGTGCCCTTTCGGGTTTTCACCTTAGCTTTTCCTTTCCTCTCATTGGTGGCTCGCGACTCGATTTTTCATTTTGCCCGGAACGCCCTTTCGGGTTTTCATTCCGTCCTCGGCCACCTTCCCAATTTTTGCCTAGGTGCCCACCCTTGTGGGTTTTCACCTAGCCGGGATTTTCAATATTTTTTTTTTCTCTATTTTTTTTTCTTTTTCCTCAAAACAAAATAAAACAAAATAAAATGCATCAAAACAAAGTAAATATATACAATCCTCTCCCCCACACTTAGATTATACAACGTCCTCATTGTAGGGGAAAGGGTGGGATGCTTCATCAATTGTTGAAATGAGAAGAACCCGAGTCACCTCCTCGGTTTCTCCTCTTCTCTCTTTCTTCTCTAACTCTTCTTCTTCTTTCTAGACCTTCATCAAGGGCCTCTTGTGTGTAAGGAGTGGGGTAGCCGGGGTTTTGTTGGATGGACATGCCGAAAAGTGAGCTAGCCAAACCATAAACATCCTCTTGTGCCACCGCATCTTCATATGAATCTTGAGGGTAAGTGTGGTGGCGCTCATTTTGAGCTTGGAAATGGTTTGTGGCTTGCTCCCTCCAAGCATTTTGTGCCGCCCACATGTCATTTTGATCTTGCCACCTTTGGTTTTGTTGCTCCATCCGCTCCACCATCCTCCTCCACTCTTCTTGTTGGGCCCTCTCGGCCTCCTATCTCAACCTCTCCCTTGCCTCCACTACATAATGCCAATCATCTAATGACTCTAGCCTACCTCCTTGGGTTTGTTGCCAATTGTAAGAGTCGTCCACCCGTCCACTTATGTGCTTGAGGACATCGTTGGTGCTAGCAAAGTATGATGCCATTTGTGGTTGCCATGGCTCCATTGGGGTGCTAGAACGAGTCTCCGCGTCATACATTGGGGTGTCGGTGTCTTGGTGGCTATGGTAAGATGATTGGGAATGGTATGGTGGTGGTGGTGGTTGTTGTTGTTGTTGAAAAGGTGGGTTTTGGAAAGGTCCTTGCTCAATTGCGAGGATCTCCCTCTCCTCGTTGACTTGCTCACTTCCCTCACCTTGCTCTCTCCTTAGCCTCCATCTTTGTCGCAAGGGCACTTCCTCTACCTCCGCCTCACTACTACTCTTCCTCAAACTCTCTTGCCTAGGGCAAAAGAAATCCTCCGGTTTTGGCCCCCTAGGTAAAGGGTTGTTTGAAGGTCGAGGCATTTTAATATAGCTAAGGCCATCACTCCCCAACCAAAATCCTCTCAAAGGTTCCACTTTGATAATTTTGAACATGTGCACCTCCTCTAGCCCAAAGTGGTTGTACCTTGTTAAACCCTTACAAGAGTTGACCTCTTGTTCCTCATCAATCCCTTCTTCATAATATTGCACCAAAAAGGTAACCACCCCCCAAGGTGGATACTTGCTTTAGTAGATTTTTGGCGGTGCTTAATGCAAGCTCTCATGAACAAGTCCGCCCAATCCGGTACCCCCACCCCTCCCGGGAGCATGGTCCACAAACACAACCGGATTTTCTCCGGTACCTTAGCGGGCTCTCCTGCGGAGTTAAAAATGGTGGTAAGGAACCGGGTGATGAGTCGAAGCACGGGGTGGGTGATTGTGGAGAGTTTGGCATCCTTAGATGCAGTGTTACAACCCGTAATATTGCTCCACATGATGTGCATTTCCCCTTTGGGGCATTTAATCTCTTCGGGGTTTTTGGTGATTTTAGGATTTGGCGAATTTCGGAGATTGGGGCGTTGTGCCAATTTTGGTTGAGGCGGAAGCGGTAGGCTCTTTCATTCCCCTCGGGTACGTCAAACTCGGACAAGGTAGCTAGAAACTCGTACGCGAAACTCTAATAGGTGTGATACTAAGAGTCCGGTTCGAGATAAGCTTCTAGCCCTACTTTAACTAGCATATCCCTTTTCAAGTCGAACATTCCCAAAGCATGGAGGGTCCTTGGGGAAAAGAATTTTGTGGTTATGAGGGGTTTTTGTCGGGGTGCGATATGTTTGTCCCAGATTTTTTTATGTTGAGCACTCAACCTCTCTTAACCCATGAATCAACATCGGTGTCGGGCTCACTCACCGCGGCCCTCTTATTGTTTCCCTTCCCAAACAACTTGGAGATTTTAGGAGCCATTTTCTGCAAAAATTTCAACAATACAATACAACACAACAACAAGCAAACACTCAAAGTAGTTTTTCACTCAAACAAGCAATTCAACAAACACTTGGTGTGCAACAATCTCAACACATCAAAAGCTTAGTGTTTGTTGAATTCTTATGCCTTACTCAGAAAATGTTTACCAATCCTAGCTAAACAATCAACAAGAGCAAAAGAAAAACTCAAAATAAGACTAATTCAAGCCTAATTTTCGAGCAAAAATCAAAGAATAACTGAAAAAGTTAAGTATGAAGTTATACCTTCCCGATTCCACAAAACTTTAGCTCCTTGATGTTTAGAAAAAGCGAGGAATCCTTCAAAACCCTTTAAAAACCCACTAAAGCTCCTTAAAATCGAATTTGAGAAAGAGTTTTCTAGGTTTTCTAAAGGCAATTTTTTTGCGATTTTGAATGATTTTGGTTGATTTTGAGGTGTTTGAATGTAGAATTAAGGTTAGAATGAAGAATTTGATTGATTTTGATGAAGGTTTGTGAAGATTTGGGGGAAAAAGGTGAAGTTTTGAAGGATTGGGGTTGTTTTTGTTCGTGAGAATTGAAGATAGAAGTGTTGAAGAACTCGTGCAATTGAGGAAAGAAAAGGCTGAAATCTGCTTTCGACGCTGGCAGCGCCCAGTGACGCTGGCAGCGTCGTGGGACGCTGGCAGCGTTCTTCACTGCCGGATTTCCTTCAAGTTTTCCATTTAGCCAAATTTTGGCTAAGTCTTCCAAACACCACTAGACTTCGATTTTCACTCCAATGACCCTTAATAACCTTCCATATCAAAATTTCACCTAGTCTCGCACTTTTTTACCCGTTGCACGCATCCCGAGGCGGCCAAAAACTTGCAAAATCTTCACAAAGTCGTTAGTAACTTCGAAAAATTTGATTGATGCAAATTCTAACTACTTAAAAACAACTCAAATGCTAAAAATTTACAATGAAACTTAAATGAAATATTCACAAGGATCGAGTATGTACACGGTTTGCCGTTTATTTAGAGTCGATGGCTCGACTTAGTGGCTCCAAGCTTTTCAACCTTCATACTCGGGGTCTTCAAGTAAGACCTCTTCTTCCCCCTCCCGGGCACATCCTTTGAAATAATGCTTGAGGCGGTGGCCATTCACCTTGAGTAGCTTTCCGTCCCCGGGCCCTTCCACCTCAATTGCTCCATGAGTAAACACCTTCTTGACGGTGTAAGGTCCAAACCATCTTGACCTTAACTTACCCGGGAAGAGTTTAAAACGATTTTGGAACACAAGAACTTGATCGCCTTCTTTGAAAACCCGACGGTTTATCATCCCGTCGTGCCATTTCCTTGTTTTCTCCTTGTAGATTGAGGAGTTCTCATACGCATCATGGCGAATTTCCTCAAGTTCTTGCAATTGTAGCTTCCGGTGCATACCGCTCTCATCATGGTTTTGGTTGAAGGATTTGATAGCCCAATAGGCTTTGTGCTCAACCTCCATGGGGAGGTGGCAAGCCTTGCCATATATGAGACGGAACGGGGACATGCCTGTGGGGGTCTTAAATGCGGTTCTATATGCCCACAAAGCATCAACTAGCCTCTTGCTCCAATCCTTCCTATCCGGATTCACCGTCTTTTCAAGGATACCTTTAATCTCACGGTTGGAGAGCTCGGCTTGGCCATTTGTTTGTGGGTGATAGGCCGTAGAAATCTTATGATTCACCCCATACCTTTTGAGAAGGCTTCCAATCACCTTATTGCAGAAGTGGGTACCTCTATCACTAATTATAGCCCTTGGGAAACCAAAACGGGAGAATATGTTCTCTTGGATGAAGGTTGCTACCACCCTTGCATC
The DNA here is from genome assembly GCA_022085475.1 of Heliosperma pusillum. NCBI lineage: Eukaryota > Viridiplantae > Streptophyta > Magnoliopsida > Caryophyllales > Caryophyllaceae > Heliosperma > Heliosperma pusillum. The sequence goes on along the minus strand of JAIUZE010027795.1, from coordinate 7,193 downwards.
ATCGGTGCGGGTGGGAATAGCTTCAACCCATTTTGACACATAATCTACCGCCAAAAGGATGTATAAGTGTCCACATGAGTTAGGAAAGGGGCCCATAAAGTCGATTCCCCATACATCAAAGACTTCACAATAGAGGAGGGTTTGTTGTGGCATCTCGTTCCTTCTTGTCAAGTTTCCCACCCTTTGGCATCGGTCACAAGTCTTCACAAATTTATGAGCATCCTTGAAGAGGCTTGGCCAAAAGAAACCGCATTCAAGCACTTTCCCTGCGGTTCTTTGTGGCCCAAAGTGTCCTCCACATGCATAGTCATGACAATGATGTAGGATGGATGGAATCTCACTCCCGGGCACGCATCTTCTTACAATTTGATCTTGGCAAAATTTCCACAAGTATGGGTCATCCCATATATAGTACTTTGCATCGGACTTTACTTTGCTCCTTTGATGGGAAGAAAAATGGCTTGGAAGCCGCTTTGTTACCAAATAGTTGACCATGGTAGCATACCATGGCTCCTCCACTTGGATAGCATATAAGGACTCATGAGGGAGACCTCCGTCAACCTTATCAAGAGGGCATGATGGTCTTCCTTCAAGGTTTAGCCGGCTTAGATAATCCGCCACCACATTCTTCACTCCTTTCTTGTCTTTTATCTCTACATCGAATTCACTTAGGAGAAGGATCCACCTCAACAACCTTGGTTTTGCAACCTTCTTTGCCACAAGATATCTAATGGCGGCATGATCGGTGTAGATGATCACCTTTGTGCCCAAAAGATAGGATCGAAATTTTTCTATGGCATATATCACACCAAGGAACTTCTTCTCCGTTGTAGAGTAGTTCTTTTGAGCGTCATTCAAGAGTGTAGATGCATATTGAATCACATGGGGTCCCTTGTCACTCTTTTGACCCAAAACCACTCCTAATGCGTAGTCACTTGCATCGGTCATGATTTTAAATGGAAGGTCCCATTGCGGTGCTTGAATAATTGGTGCGGTGACCAATATCTCCTTCAAATCATCAAAAGCTTTCCTACAAGAGGCATCAAAGACAAACTCTGCTGCTTTGTGCAAAAGCTTACATAAGGGGTTAGCAATCTTTGAAAAGTCTTTAATAAATCTCCGGTAGAAACCGGCATGTCCGAGAAAAGACCTAATGTCTCGGGTGTTAGATGGATAAGGTAAGGTTTTGATAATGTCAACCTTAGCCGTATCCACCTCAACCCCCCTTTCCGACACTACATGTCCTAGAACGATGCCACTAGTCACCATGAAATGACATTTTTCGGAGTTTGAGATGAGATGGGACTCTTGGCATCGCTCTAAGACAAGAGCAAGGTGTTTTAGACATGCATCATAGGAGTCCCCATGGACGGTGAAATCGTCCATGAATACTTCTATGAACTTTTCTACATAGTCGGAGAATATACTCAACATGCACCGTTGTAAGGTTCCTGGTGCATTACATAGACCAAATGACATTCGGCGATAAGCAAATGTACCGAACGGACATATGAATGTGGTCTTGACTTGGTCCTCGGATGCGATTGAGATTTGAAAATATCCCGAGTACCCGTCAAGGAAACAATAGAAAGCTTTCCCCGCTAGTCTTTCTAACATTTGATCAATAAATGGTAGCGGGAAAAGTTCTTTTAAAGTAACCGCATTCAAGCGGCGGTAGTCAATACACACCCTCCAACCGGTTTGTGGTCGGGTGGAGACCAAGTCTCCTTGTGCGTTCTTGGTTACCGTCACTCCTCCCTTTTCGGGCACGACTTGAGTTGGGCTAACCCAACGGGAGTCGGAAATAGGGAAGATGATGTTAGTTTCGAAAACTCAATATTAGACATTTCTAATATCATATTACAATTAGTTTACTCATAAACTATAAAGATCTTATGCATGCATAACAAAATACAAAGATAGGAAGAAACATTTCCTTACATTGATCTTATAACAAATTGGGCACAAAATAGGACTCATTCCTACTTTGTTCTTGAGCTTATATGTTGAGGATGAACTCCTAGTTTCAATAGTAGAAACTCTCCTCTTGATTGCACCCAAGACTATCCCTTAATACCAATAATAATTTTACTAGAAATATTATTAGTGACCTTAAAAAGAAAATCTAATCTTGATAATATTACTACAATAGTAACATGTATTGAAGATTCTAGACTTCAGAACAAAATACTCATAAACTCTTTTATGAGAGATGTTAGTGAGATAAGGAGATTTTTTAAGAATGAATAATCTTTTGCCAAAATGAGAACTTATTCTCATAGGGTTGTGGGGGTGGGTGAGCCAGCATGCATGTCTTGGGGAGCCCCAAGCATGCTCAACTTTTGTTCTTATCAAAATGTTAGGCCAAGGTCTAGGCATGTAGGTATTATGATGATGTTTTTAACAATTAAAAATAATCATATTTACCTAAATAATGCCCAAAAATGGCACACCCACATAAAATGGACTCCATTTTATTTTTCTAATTTTGTCACTTGTAATGTGGTATGTCATGTACCATGTCACATGTCCTTAGGATAAATAAATGTATATTTAACAAATTAAATATCATTTCACATTACGCAATAAAATAAATAGTAATTCATAATTACATATATAAAATGGGTCACATTAAGTCCAGTTGATATAATCTACAACCCTTTGTAATTATAATCAACTAATCATTCTTATCTCAAATTGTTTCATAAACAATAATCAATTTTAGTAATATAACATTTTAATTACAAAAATTGCGTCTTATTTAATCTTATTACAATAAGACATAAATTTTCACTTACAAATAAAATTTGTTCATTTTTAAGGATTTAATTAATCTGTATCGATATACAATTAATTAACTTTACAATTAAGGGAATGGTCCTATAGGTGTGACCTTAAGGGATCAACTGATCACCACCATCATACGACAGTAACGTCAAACTCTAGCAAGCGAATCGTTACTGATTAATGTTGACCAGTTGACTATAATATCTATCATCCCTTAGTGTTCTTATTATTGAGATTTAATTATGTAATCGCACTATTGTTAAGGACACTTACTCCAACAATCTCCCACTTGTCCGAGACAAGTGTGCATTACCAATTATCTTGTCCTATTACAATCTCCCACTCAATGCAAGGTGTCTTGCAGGTCGTACTTGCATATGATCATATCATGAGTGGTTTCCTCGATTTGGAGAGTAACTGTCTGACCGGAATTATCTACCATAGATATCTTCCGAGCGTGGCCACGCATTTTCAGCTTACTCCTCCTCGAGTGGCCTTGAGATTTTAAATCAACCCTGACAAGGGATGGACAATTCCTATCGCACTATTCCCTTCGAGTAGCCACAACTCATCATGACCCAAAAGATGCTCATTTGTCCCCAGTTACGAAGGTCGTATAGCATAAATCAAAGTCATTCTGAAACTGTGCCACCTTAGGCGAACAGTCTTTAGTCAAAGAATTGACTCAAAAAGAATACTAGTAGCTCTTGCCACGACCAGGCTATATGAGTTGCCAGAACTCAATAAGCGGTCACTTCCCGACAGAGTGTCTCATACAGTCTGCCTATGTGATCGATTGGTCATCCCTATGACCCTATGACACTTGAACTTGCCATCAATCGCACCACAATCTAGTCACTTCGAGATGTCACCTCATATAAGTGACTATGGGCCAATGCTATGTTAATACAGTCCACTTTAATGGGGTTCAAAATTGTCTCTACAACCCATTTGGATTTAACAAAGCACAAAACAAGTTTTAGAAACTCAAATGATAAATGTGATTATCATATATGAACAATCAACACAATGTTATTGCTTCATATCATATAATCTAAAGTTTATTTCGTCCATGACAATTCATGACGATCTTATTAAATGCAATAAAAGCTTGGGTAGTGAATATACCATATATTCATTTATTCCAACCTTGTTAATTGCTTTTCCTTCCATCCAACGTTATTCCTAATAACATGAATTCATCTATGTACATGTCTAGATCTTTATCTAGTGTTGGGCTCTTTAACTTGAAAGATGCTCCCACTCGTTATCATGATAACTGATAGGTGTTTAGGTGAAAGGATCTACCATTAGTGCCTTTTAAACCACCTTATCCTCATCATAATGTACTAGGTCTCTATTTGTAGAATTTATAATGATTGACTCTTCAATCATCCTTTTAGATATTCGCTTCTTTTATAACAAAAGTACGCCTAGGATTTCGATAAATCCTTTTATAAGTTTGGGAATTTGGGTTGTGTAACTTTTACCATATATCCAAATTTTCTCTACCAAACATAAGAGTGTATCCCTAGTTCTCCTCGAGAATTCTACGGATGTTCTCGTAGGCTATCCAATGACTCTCATGTGGATTGTTTAGTTTTAGGCTTGTCATGCTCCCAGCATACAATTCATTTAGGTATGTGCATGTAATGGCATACATGATCGGTCTCATGTGATCAACAATTCTTAGGTTCAGTGGATGACTATGACCCTTTCATAGTGATCCCACTTTTATCAACATAAACAACCTATTTAACTTGTTGAATAGATTAAGGATCTTATCGATATAAGATACCTTTCCAAATGCCAAACTAAAATCTTCTATTCCACAATAGATTTTGATTTTAGTATACATGTTGCCCTCTTTCATCCAGTATTAAAATTAAACCATTCCTTTCAAAAAGGTAACACGAATACGTTACTCACAACGAGTGATACATCATTCACGTGGAAAACAATTTCTCCCACTGAACTTCATGTCTTTACATGATAACTTTAACTCCCACTTAACTTCATGTCCATACATGACATTAACTCCCACTGAATTTCATGTCTATACATGACTTTAACTCCCACTGAATTTCATGTCTATACATGACTTTTCGACAATTTGAGTGAAACTCTTCTTATATATTATAATAGAAAAGATCATCATAACCTCTAGGTATATACCTTAGGCTTGTGTCATGTACACATCCTTTTCCAAATCCCTATTTGGACATGTGGTTTTGTTGTGTATCTTGTACACACCTACTATGAGGTATTTCACTGATGATTCGGATCTAAGCATAGTTACGCATTAACTTGGCTTTTGAAGACATCTACATATCTATCCATGCAACTACAATTGGACAATTCTTTGGGAAATAACTGTTTACATCTCCTTAAAATTTAGGATTATAACAAAATTATATAATATGAAATTGCAAGTCATAGATATGAAAACGATACAAATGTAGAGAAAATGAATTAAACCTTTGGTCCTTAGCAAAATCGGCCTAAGAACAGATATCAAAATAGATATCCTCCTAATTGTCTCACCCAAGATAGATCGAGATATGCCCTTCTCCTTTGCTAGAAAGATCGATTCAAAGTTACAGTTAACTTTTTAGGTTTTTGTGATATTGTGTGATGGAGGCACAAGTTGAGAGAGTAAAAATTAGGTTAGAATTTTCCTTGCTCATCTCCACTCTCACGGCACACCTAGGTTATTTATGAGGAGATTTAGTCTCCTCAAATAACTACCCATTGACCGGAAAAACCCGAGTGTATCTGGACACTTTTTCCGGTCATTTTAGCTTTTAATAAAATGTAATATATTATAATCGTCATTAGTCAAAGACCGACATTATAATATATCATTAATTATAAATATGCGTATATTTATAATTTTCCAATTAATTATAACGGTTTATGTTTAATTAGCTTACATTATACAATAATTAAATATAACCTTTTATATTCAATTTACGAATTACAGTTAATTCGTCTTAGCTAACATTATTTAATCGTTATTAAATAATTATATCAACATCACATTGACTAACCTTTTAGTCAAAAACACCGACTAACCTTTTAGTCATTTAATAAGGCATCAATATGATTATTTTCTCAAATCATCACATCTCTCAATCACATCCTTTAGGTGTGACTTTTAGGGACCAGTTGATCACCGCCATCTGTATGACAATAACGTCAAACTTATCTAGCAAGCCAACCGTTATCGATAAACGTTAATCAACTGATTACAATACAAAGTATACCCTGTGAACCTACAGAGATTTATTTATGTTATTGCACTAACTGTGGAGGACACTGGCTCCAACAATCTCCCCCTTGTCCGTACAAGTGTATGTGCGATAACCGATTCTCATATCCATAATAAATTTCTCCCACTCAATGTAAACCAATTTGCAAAGTCCGTATTCACAAAGGTCGTAGTTTACAAGTGATCAGTATCAAGAGTGGTTTCCCCGACTAGAGAGTAACTTAACTGATAAACGAATCTTCATTCGAGCATGGCCATGCAGTTCAGTTACAGCTCCTCGAGTGGCCCTGAGAAATATCATATCCTGATAAAGGTTGGATATTTTCTTCAACTCGAATCTTGCAGATACAAGCGCAGTATGAAATGACCCAGTTAAAATCTACTTAGCCTCCTGTTACGGTCGACCATGAGAAAGAAACCAAAGTCACCCAAAAACTGCCTTTATCTCAAGAGACAGTCGATAGTCAAAAGAATCGACCCTAGGAACACTATGGATGTCCTATCCACGACCTGGCACCTAATGTTCCGAAACATTTAGGACTCCATAACGTCGTCACAAAATGTCCTGCGCAGTATCATTATAACCCGCATCTGTGATCGATCAGTCAACTGTTTGACTTATGGCTCGTTGAACCCACCATCAATCGACTTCACAGAATAATTGTCAGAGTTATCAGCTCATGTAGGCGATTACGGACCAAAACAAATATAATGTAATTCAATTCACTTTGTGGTGTTCAATGTTGTCAGTACAACCCACATGAAAAACAAAATATAAAACAAAAACGATGATTTCATAGATGGTTTTATGAAAAAGATACAGGTGTCTAATCCATATAAAACAACTAATACAACTCAGGAACACGTTTGATCCCCATGGAAATAACGTGCCCTTCATGCTTATCATATCTCAATGGTTTAGTGAGAGGATCTGCGACGTTATCATCCGTAGCAATCTTGTCTATCACTATCTCCCTTTGCTCCACGTAATCTCGGATCATGTGAGCCTTCCGTTGTACATGCCTATACTTGTTGCTGGACTTAGGCTCCTTAGCCTGGAAGATGGCACCACTATTATCACAATAGATGGTGATCGGGTCATCCGAACTAGGAACTACAGTTAGTTCCTGTAAGA